>QWTY01007655.1:0-16331 GCA_008033365.1 Pseudorectes ferrugineus
TTAGTGAATGGATGGCCATGGGCAAACCGAACACCTTCCAGCTGGTGGAGCTGGGCCCAGGGAGGGGCACCCTTACCGACGATATATTGCGGGTAGGTGAAAACCATTCATATTCTTTGTTTCTGGCTTTATTCCATAGCTACAGTGAAATCTGAAGGGATGGTGTTTTGCTGTCAGGGTTTACCATTCCCTAATAACCAGATCACTTCAGTCATGTTGGCAGCTCAGACTCTAATCAGAATAGATGAGTTTCTGGGACCAGGGCTGTCAGGTGGAAGCGGAACAGGGGCCAGCATGTGCACACTGTGCAGACACACCTGTGGCCTTCCAAACACCACTGGATAGAAGGGGAGGGCAGGGATATTCCGTTATAAATTATTTCTGTGCAGGAAAACGTTATCCAAACAGAAAACCATCTAGGAGGGTGTTGCTGTGTGTAACTGGGATGGAGACCTTTGTGCAAGGAACAGAAGCGGGGAGGACAATAACACAGGAATGAAGCTGTGTTAATTCCTTTGGGGATTTCAGGGGCTTATTTCTTTTGAGTTAACCCTTTGTGTTCAATCATGCTTGCATGGCTATCTTAATTAAAATGCTGCTGATTCACAATGGGATTTAGCACCACATAAGACCTTCTATTCTATTTACATATGTTAATGAAAAAAGTGAAATGTGGGATATCAAACACTTGTTTAAGGTGCCAGGGAAAACTGAACCATTTCTCTCCCAATGCTAGACCTTCTGCAGGTCTTTGAGGAGCTGCTACTACTATTCCAAATTAGCATTTCATATTGTTGCCCTTAGAGCCATGAAATGTGTGCTGGGTTTTGCAACTTTACTAGAAACATAGCAGCTTTTATTAAGATTTATGAAGAAAATCCCACTTCCTACCAAAGGAGCAAAATGCAGTCTCTTTCACTGAGATTGTTTTGTTATTAAAGCCAACTAAACCTTTTATCTTGACTGTAAATAGTGAGAAGAGAGGCTAATACTTAAACCTTTAATGTACACAGCACAAGACTGTGCCTAATAGAATTCATCTGCCTTTATAGGTCTTCAAGCAGCTCGCCTCAGTTCTTAGTAAATGTGATGTCTCTGTTCATCTGGTAGAAGTGAGCCCCAAACTCAGCGAGATCCAAGCAGTGATGCTGACAGGAGGGAAGGTGCAGCCAAACCCTGAGGACAAGTCTGCTTACATGAAAGGCATTAGCAAGACTGGAATTCCCATTTTTTGGTACAGAGACATTCAAGATGTGCCACCAGGTAAGGAGCTTGAATGCCTCATTAAAGGGATGGTGCCCTTCCTTCACTGACAGCTTTTGATACCAGAGGGCATCTCTGCTAGCCTTCACACTGGACAGAAAAGTAGTTATATACATATTTGTTCTTACTGGTATGAGTTTGAGGCAGGATCTTGGTTCATTTTCATCACTGCCTACCTTCCTTTGGGGATAGATACCCAATTTCCTGTATTCTGACTTTTTCTTTTCATGAAAAAAAAACCTTCACTGGCTTTGCCTGAATCCCCTTTCATGAGACAGTGATCTAAAATTCATGGACTGGAAGCTAGAGCTAGCTGTAGGAATGGTGTCTTTGATGTGTTCAAGCTGGAAGTAATTATAATTTTTTCACAACCACATTAACTAGTTTAATTAATTAAAAATCATAAAAGTATTTTAAACTGGAAGCTGCTCTGGAAGCGTTAACAATTTAATGCATTCTTTTTTTACCTTTCCACAGGTTACAGCTTTTACCTAGCACATGAGTTCTTTGATGCCCTGCCAATACATAAGTTTCAGGTATAGCAAGATTAGTATTGTAATTGTGACCATCTGCTTAAACACCTTTTCTCTTTGAGGAAGAACAGAATTAAGGTGCCAAACTAGACACATGCCCTGTCTCTGGTGATGAAATAATTCTAACTGAATTTGGACAAATAAGGCTTAATTCAGCTGATAACTGTAAAATTAGTAATTGTTCTCAAATGGAAAAACTTGAAGAAAGCTAAGGATTTCTTTCTGCTGAGAGAAATCTCAAGGTTTTGGGGGTTTTTTTATTTCTTATGCTACATTAATACAGCTTTTAATTTCCACATGATTTTCTGTAATACTAATAACAAAAGACTGAAGGGCTTTCATTTGAGTAGTAATAAGAGTAGCAAAACAGAGGCTAGTTATGATTCAGAAGAAGCTAATTAGTTTATGAAAACTACCAGTAGAATGAAATCTTTTATTTTGATAAGTTAAATGTTGCACTGTCAGTAGAAGAGGCAGCATTTTTCTTCAGAGCATCATTCATTCCTTTTAAGAATAATGAAACCTGTATTTGTTGGCTCTGCAGATGAGACTCCACGACAAGCTTTTTCTAAGGCAGCTACTGGAATTAAATAGGAATGAGTAAGAGTTGTTAATAACATATTGTGTTCCTAAAACATTTGTGAAAAGGCTTGACATATTAGTTCAATCAAATAAAGAAGATACTGTGGTACTTGTTGGAGTGTAAAACGAGTACTTTGGGCTCGTTAAACAGCGGACAGAGAAAGGCTGGCGTGAGGTGTTGGTCGATATTGATCCAGAAGTTCCTGACCGGCTGCGGTTTGTCCTGTCACCATCCAGGACCCCTGCGACACAAAACTTTATTCAGGTGAGGTTATGCCTGCCAGAGCTCGTCCTTACACCTTTACTGCCTCTTTCAAGTACATTTAGTGCTTCTCAGTTACTCTGACAGCAAGAGGAAGGCTCTCAGTCTATAAATGAATAGAGCTTAAAATTTCCACAAGCATTTAACTTTATATGCTGTGGAACTACAGCATGGAAATTACCACGTATATCAAACTTTGCAAAATAGGAGCTTGAACACACAAGATGTCTCAGGGAGCAAACTGAGGCAGCAAGTTACAGGCAGAGTTCTGCACTGCGTGTGTGGCATCACCATCTCAAGAGTGGCCCTACCCCAGCCATGTTCTCAGCCTGCTGCAGGGTACTCAGGGCAGCTGCCTGCTTCTGTGCCAGGCTGACCTTTAATGGGACGTGGCTGTGATTGGTTTCTTCCTGAAGTTCACTGGATACTCAAAGCTACAAAATTAAGTACTGGAGATTAAACCTACCTACAAAGTCTCACACAGGAAGGCCTCTCTGAAGGGTGTGCACAGCTGAAGCACTATTTTTGTTCTTTCAGTACCACAGTTAGGAAGTTTCACCTGATACAGATATTCTTGGTAGAAAAATTTTCATTTGACTACAGGTTATTGAAGAGATGACTGAAATCCAGCACTCAGAAAATCCTAATTGAGAATGAATGACAGCAAAAACTAGCTCAAGCTAGTATAGGTAGCCTAGAATGCACCTCCTGTACCTGCATGTCCCAGCAAAGCAACAGCCCCAAGACAGCAAGTGTGAGGGATGCTTGCCCTGTGCTTGTCTGCTAATACAGGTGTTCTGGTCTTTGAACTCTGCCCTAGCCAGAAGAAAAAAGAGACCACGTGGAAGTGTGTCCTGAGGCTGGTGTCATTGTTCAGAGGCTTGCCTCTCGGATACAGAAGGATGGTGGGGCTGCTCTGGTTGCAGATTATGGCCACGATGGAACCAAAACTGACACGTTCCGGGTAAGGCATTTGCCCTGTAGCCATAAGCCAAAAGACTCTGTTACCTTTGATCATTAGGTTCTTGTAAGACAAAGTTCATAGGTGGACATAATAGCAAAAACTGCATAAAACTGAATAATTCCTATTTAATCAGTACCCAGAAGGGTTTCTGTCAGATGGAAAGGGTAATCTGAGCTCTTGCTACATTTATCTCAAATTCTCCATGTATAATTTGCTATTCTCACCCCTCAAATGCACAACTTAGTTTTTGCTGGCCCCAGCTGTGATGGCTGGACTACAGCTGAGTGTAATCTTCCAATTTCATTTTCAGGGTTTCCAGAATCACAAACTTCATGACGTGCTGAGTGCTCCAGGCACAGCAGACCTGACAGCAGATGTTGATTTCAGCTATCTTCGAAAGATGGCACAGGGAAGAACAGCTACGTTAGGCCCCATCAAACAGCGGGAGTTCTTAAAGAACATGGGCATTGACCTCCGACTGCAGGTACGAGGGTTCACAGGCACAGGAACTCTTCTGATCCACGGGCAATACTCTTAAGCAGCTCGAGAGCTTTTGTAAAAATCTTTGGTTTTAAAATTAAGTTGTTCAAAATACCATGTAGGTGTGAGATCAGAAAGTTGCTTCTGCTAGATGTAAGTTACTCCAGATCCCTGAAAGTAAAAGTGATCATATTATATTTCGGAGCATTTAATGAAAAACTTGCATCAATGTATGAGCTGTGGACCACCACCACTGATCTCACCAGTTCTGCCAACCATCACAGCATTGTTAGATTAAGTGAAAAGGATGCAAGAAGGGATTGCAGGTATGCAGGAATTTATAGGAACACAGGAAGGACTGTAACCTGCATTCTTTTTTTTTCCAGGTGCTCTTGCAGAATTCAGGTGACACAGCAACTCGTGAGCAGTTACTTCACAGCTACGATATGCTGATGAATCCTGAGAAGATGGGGGACTGTTTTAATTTTTTTGCCCTGCTGCCTCACCACAGACTTGTACATCCTGACAAGAAAGATAAGCCAGAATCAAAGTCTCCCCTACCACCTGTTGCTGGATTTAATGAACTGTTACTAAAGTAATTTCAAATACTATCACAAAATGTGTGATGGCTGTTTCAGAGTAAGTCTGGTGCACCACACTAAACCTCCTGACTGACCTACTCAAAGCAGTGAGTGGAAATAAAACACTGCACATACAGAAACCAGCACACACGGAGCAGAGAATGAACAATGGTTTGGGGGTCTTACAATACAACTGAGTGAAATATTTACTAGTACAATCAAAACTTGTCAGTAACAAACAGATGCACTAAGGAGTCTTTAAATGTATTCAAGCTTTGGTACTTGAATAAAATCAAGATGCCTTGACATCTTTGAAGATATTTTTATAAAGAGAATAGTGACAGGATGCATCTAAAAGGAGTTCCTGCCAGCAGAATTTCCACAGCAGGACACATCTAATGACAAATCCACAAACAAGAAAGTATAGAACCATTTACTCCTAAGAACATTTGATAGGAGAGATAATTCACGTAAATAAAAAGAACGAGTCTGATAGGGAAATAAATTTTATTTTCAAGCTTATCAGAGGATATTTACAAACAATGGGATGTATAAAAATATAAAAGTACTTGACAGTGTCATTTTGAGGCTATAAATTTTACATGAGCTTTTTTCTAGCATCACCATAGCACTATTGCTTGAATGAACGCAACTTAATTCATCTAGGGGTAAGGGTATTAAACACTGTAACCTACTGCTGTCAAAGTCTGCAGTAAAGGTAGAAAAAAAAGGGAATAAAAAACTCAGCTATTTTTACTACTCTAGGAAGTTTACTCATAATGTAAGTCTGATTTTTTTGGTTTCTTGACTACTAGCTGCTTGTGGCTTCTATTGTCTGGCCCCATAAGTCTGCATATAACACCAGGCAATCTCCTCCAACGGCCAACAGCATTATTTTTATTTTAATACAACTTGAAGAATAAATAGCTCACATAATAGTTTGAAGCAGAGCAGACTTCATGGGGAGAGACAAAAGCCAGGCCTTCTACTTCATTATTGTCCCCTCCTTCCTCGATTCCTGTTGTGCTTTTTCAAGTGACTCAGCTGCTTTATTTCCTCCCTTAACACGAACAACAAACCCACAGGTAAACCTGAAGTGACAGGTCAAGTATAAAATCTGAAGTTTAAAATCAAACTGTATCTACATTATTACAGTTAGGATGGAATATAGCAATGGCTTCACTGAAATTTGCTCACTTGAGCAGCAGAAGTTGAAACACAGCACTACTTCCCTTGCCAAGAGTGGGCAAATACCAAACTACCAATGTCAGAAGTGATCGCTCCGGCTCCAGAGATGAAAAACAGTGTCTCTCTGAAGAATCAGTCCTAAAACCCTCCCTTAACAGGGTTAAGAAGCCAGAGCTCAGCCCTTGCCAACACGGACACCTGCAAAATGCAGTGGCAGACAGATAAAGGGCAATGGGAAAAGAAAAGCTGGGTTAAAGACCCAAACGTGCCTGTGGGCACATCCTTCTGCAACTGCCACTGACCACTGCCAGGTCACTGCTACTGCAAGCAGCTGCCAGCCCTGAACTAACCACGTAACATTTTAAGTGTATCTAACAACTTATAAATCTGCTCACCTGTTTCCTTACCTGAATAACAACAGTAGAAAAAGATACTTATCTACATACAAACAAAAAAGAAAATCTTTGTAGGAGAGAGGAGATACCCCAAAGCCTCTCACTGCCTTTGCAGTCCAAGCCTGTATCAGTATTTTAGAAATATTTCCAACTAAGCTCCAGTTAAGCAGCTTGGCACATCAGGGATGCATACAGCCTTCCAGCAGCACAACACTGTTATCCCACAAAAAAAGGATTTCACCCTCTTCGTTTTTTAAATTAGGACCACAAAATACTCTTCCATTTGCATTTAGAATTCATGGCCTCAAACTTCTTTGAAATACCATGAACTTGAACTGTCCAAGGGAATTCCTTCCAAAGAATACTTCTGATTCCCCTCTATTGTGCCACAAGTCCAATTAGTGGTTGGGAATCCTTCAACTGAGGCACAGAAAAAACTAAGTTAGGAGTTCGTTTTGGACTCTTCATTCAGATCAAACAGTTCTAAGCACAGTAAAGAGGATGGGAGGGGCTGCAGGTTAAGGAGGGAAGGCGAAGTCCTTTCTCCTACAATCCAGCTGCCCTGGCAGAAGCAACAGGTGACATGGTATCCACTGTTACTTCTAGGTTTTGAGCAGAGTTAACATATAAGCTAGCAGGCTACAAACTACTCCTGATGTAAGTCCAGGGAACCTTAAAAAAATTAGAAAAATATTAAAAATTTTAAAATCTTATTACTCAAAATGACAGAAGAAAGCTGCATGTATTTTTCCCTATTTTTCCACATCCTTCTGCTGGAAGCTGATCTTCCAGAGTGAAAGGATATGCTACATCAAGTCTCGTGTGCTCTCTGTGCATTACTTGTGTAGTTTTAAGGCAAAATGCCTTTGGTGTGTATCAATGACGTGCCAGCCTTGCACAGCAGCGCACTGTTGTGGCTTATTGCTTTTTTTAACAGACAAAATAAAGGCCTAGCACAGCTTTGATTGTCATCTCCTTAGATTGTCAGCCAGCATTTCAAGAGGAATGTAAGAAGTTATGGGGTTTTCTTTTTTTTTTTTGGTTGGTATCTGGAAAAAGTTCAGTTAGGGCCAGGACAAAGGTATTTAACTGTCTTAACAGCAGCAAATTATTCCTTCATCTGTGAAGCTGTATTCAACTAAACCACCCTGTTTTGCTTTAGCCAAGGTATTCTGTACTGATTTCTTTATAGAGTCTCTTCACCATCCACAGTTTAAGAAACAGGAGATGGTATCTAAGTAACAGAAAACAGTCCTCTATGGCCTAGTAAATAGGGATTAGAAAACTACTACAAAACTCTTACTGCGTAGGCTATGAAAAACAAAAACCCTTGAAAAACACAAACCATTCAATCTGTACACACCAGACCTCGGTAATGGCTTTGTAGCCACCCAGCTCAGTGAAATGTTACCCAACAGGGCTTATCCCATTGTCCAGTAACTACTCATAGTTAAAGTCAGGGATGGAGAAAAGCTTGTCAGATGACAGTCTATTCCCATGGCAATGCAGGATCCTCTGGGGCTTTACACACCAAATTATGTGTACAGCATTTGGAAAGAGCAATAGCTGCTCCAAAACTTATCTTCAGTTTCTGCCTGGAGTATCCTCCTTTGCTGCAATTTGGCATAATGAACAAATCAAGGGTCTTCTTCCATGTCATCTGGATTAGGAGCCATAATGAAGTGCTGGGGGTACTCGAGGTTGTGTTCGTAAGCGTGTTCTTTCCAGCGCGCATCGTCGCTCTCGTGGGTAATGTAACGCTCTCCAATGCGCGTTTCAAATTCTCTGAGGTCAAGCCAAGTCTGATAATCCTACGGAGTAAAAGAGATTTAAGGAAGCAGTTTTAAGAAACAGCAGCACCACATTCCCACAGATAAATTCTGCACTTCATCTCCATTTTTAGTATAAACAGCCACAAGATATAACCAACAAGATCTGTTAAAAAAAAAAAAGAAAAAAAAAGAAAACCAAACACAAACACCCTCCCACAAATTGCCCCAACACTGTCCACAAAGAATAGTTCAAAATTAAATAGGCTAGTATCTAAGGTTGTCAAAGCAGCATATAAACTCCATTCCAAACAAACCTGTTCTAAACCGACTACAAGTTATGGCACACACCAGGCTGTGTGTCTGTTTCAGCACTGAACAAACAATGTTTGTCTCCGTGCTGCTTTCACAGGGCTCCATGCACTCAGCACTGCCCACAGTCAGGGGGGAAACCAGAACAGCAAACCCCTGTTGCTGTCAGGCAGAAAGGAAAAGGTGGGAAAGACAGTAAGACAAATTTCCCTTGAGGAAAGAAGCCATTAACAAATGGGCAGAATTCTGGAGCACATCAAATGTAAAGCTATAACCAGAAATACTCAAGCCTTCATGAATGCTTGTTAACAGAATGTGATAGTTGCAGTTTTCATAAGCCTCTGAAGGATTTCAGCCAAAAAAATTACTCATCCTTAATAAATATAGTGAAAAAGGCAGATGGGTTTACCTGTAACCATGGGTGACTAAGGGATTTGTCAACACTGAATCGTTTTCTCATCTTCACTTGAAGCAAATTGTTTATTAAATCAATGGCTGACAAAGAAGAACAAAAATTATGTTGTTAAAATACCAATCACCTCTATCATCATTCACATGCTGCAGTAGAAATTAATTTTTTATGTGCGAATATCCTACACTGAACTTTAAATTTAACCAAGCTCTTGAATTATATATTTAGTTTTGCTTATGTTAAATGAGGCTACAAAATAGGGATGAGGTAAGTTCCCCCTACTTTTGATGGAAACACTAAAAGCTTTACTGTGTTATTCATTTACCGTTTTCCCTACTGATTTTAGTGATTTTCAGACGTGCCTAAAAAGCTTGAGCATAATCCTGTGTTCCACAATGATGTGGGGACTTCCACTATTGTATACTTTTGTATACGTCCTTCCACATCTACCCGTGTGTTAATCATGTATTAACCAAACATGGTAGCAACGTATAACCAAAGCTGGCACTGGAGAGCTCTAGAGACCAGCCTTGTAAACTTCTAGGTTGTTCAGACCTGACAATTAAATCCATACTTGCTAATGTACAAAACTAAAATTCCAGATTCAACTTTGAACTGTTTCTGTGATTATAGTTTGGATAAAATATGCCAGCATTCAGAAAATACCCACACATTAATTAACTTTTCTTTGGGACTTCTGGGAAGTGTCAGATTACCCATCCCACTCATCATGCATGAAATTCATTTTTCTTGCTAAATCTCCTGACTCTCCTGCCTGAAAATGATCTAAAGCATTATATTTCATAATTTATCTTTCACAAATATATTTAGCTCTTATTTATCCACTTTGGCATAGTCTACTAAACTCAAACTATCAATAATTTTCATACTCCTTCCTAAATGAACCTTGAGGTTTAAGCATTTGAATGTGTTATCTACATACACAAACATTCTAACAGAGAAAATTAATTTCTTTACCTTCACTAGAAATTTCCTTCCAAGGATTTGGTGGGTACATAAATGCTGCATTTTGAATCTGATCATTGATATCCTCATCTTCATTAAATGGGAATGTACCACTGAGGCTCACATAGACAATAACTCCAACTGACCACATGTCTAGGGAGCGGTTGTAGCCTTTGCTCCTGAGCACTTCAGGGGCGAGGTACGCAGGAGTCCCCACCACAGAGCGCCGGAAAGACTTCTCACCAATGATGCGTGCAAAGCCAAAATCACACAGCTTCACCTGCAAAAGCAGCACATCTTTAAACTGAGAAATCTCTGCTTGACTTCACACCCTTTCTGCCATCACTTAAACACTGTATGTATGAAAACAGACACAAAACCCCATGTAAGCCAATCAGTTAAGGTTTTAGGTTGCTGGGTTTGCAACATGCAGATCAGCCATGATTCAGGTCAAGATCTGAACTGGCCTCGCACAGACTTGGGTCTGAGGCAGTTTGTGTGGCCACAAGTGTGCAAATAAGGACAGAAGATCTTGATTCCAAACCCAGTTCATTTTCAGAGGTTAATCCTCGCTCTCACAAGGCACAGAACCAAAGTTAAAAACGCACATGAATCCCAGCCAAATCACATTCCTCTTAATCATATTCCAAAAGCTGGAGGCTTCGGCTACACAGAAATCAAACACTCAGTTTTAGCTTGAACTCAGACCCAGCCAGCTCTTGACAGAACATCCTGGTCAAAAGCATTAACAGCTGGCACATGCACCGATGCTCAAATCTTCATGGTTGTGCAACAGTTCCTTAGCTTGAACATAGCAGGCACTTGTGGAGATAAAAGGATCCAGATCAAGTCCAACACGTAACCCCAAGACAATAAGCCCTCCTCAGGGTATAAGAAAGAGCAATGCACTAAAGGCACTTAATGGGAGAAGGGAAAAAAAGAGACAACTACAATACAAGCAGTTCAAGTAATTCTAGAGTAAGTCAGCTGAAAATCCCCCAAGAGGTCACTTTTTAAGCAGCAATGTCGATATTGCTTTAAAAAAACCCAGTGAATAGTAATGAAAAGTATTGTTTAATCTTCACTCACTTGAGGGAATGGTTCTGCTGATGCTAGTAGTACATTTTCTGGTTTTAAATCACAGTGCACAATATTCTTGAAGTGTAAATTCCTCAAAGCAACAAGTATCTACAAAATGAAAGAACATTTTCAGAACATATTCAAGCAGATCAGAAGTGTCAAAGACACACACACTAACCAATACAGCAATTTTTATCAACATAGTCCTCAAGAACTAACCCATATATACTGTGCAAGCACTGTTTTTTCCAGCCTACCAAGACTTAAAAACAATGGATTTTCCCTACCCTTTTTTTCTCCCCCTCCTCCTCTGTCTTTTTGAACGCTTACTGTTTTGACATTCATCTTTAGATGTCCATAATGTTATGTCTTGGGAAAGAAGGGCCAAAACAATTAACGTAATTAACATTCAAAGTTCTTTTTTTGTTTACTCAACTTTCATTAGATGTGCAGGTCTCTATGCTGTCTCTTTTAAATAACAATACAGAAAACCTCTTCTCCAAATTCTCCTAATTACAAAACCCAAATCTAGCCTTTCCTCTAAAAGCAGAGGAACTGAATGCCCACCTGAGTGACCATGAACTTAGTTATTCGTTCTGGAAGTCGACTTTTCTCACTGGAAAGAATCATCTCCAGCATATCTCCATGCAGCTTTTCCATCACAACAAAGACCCGTTCTGGGGTTTCAAACATACATTCCAGGTTCACAATCCCAGGGTGGTGCAAATTCTAAAATTAAGTAGCATAGGTACATCCTGAATTTCACAGAAATGTTACCCACAAATCAAAAAACAGTTAAGTGGAGAGTTAGACGTGAAAAAAAAAATACCTGTGGAAACAAACTAGCTTGAAACAAGTATCAACCCATGAAACATGCCAGCTACTAAGGATAATTGGTTTAATACAAATTAGCTGTAATGATTAATTTCACAGTTGATGCATGTTCTGTACTCAAGCTTCTGTACTCAAAGACTGAGGAGCCAGTAGTGGAAAACAGCAGAAAATAATACTGAGGGAGACAACATGGAGCTGAAGTACCTGTGTTTGGTGGATCTCCTACAGTGGGGTAGATATCACCCCCAAGTTATCAACTCTACCAAGTACTCAGGAATTCCAGCTCTTATAAGATTCCCTCTTACGAAAGTACTCAGAAATCACAGATGTAAATTTAAAAATCAATTCAGAGCACTTACACACAATACAAAATCTCATTAACGGTTTATTTAAGACAGAACTCCAACATGATCCAAAAACACTTTCATACCTGGAGAATGGCTACTTCATTACGAAGCTGACTTTCCTGTTTAGTTGGAAACCTCATCTTGTCAATGACTTTGATAGCCACATCTCTTCCAGTCTTCCTATGTTTTCCTAAACAGAAAGTCAGTGTCAGCCATCAAGAGGTAGAAGCAACTCATAGCCATAAAACATTACAGCAGAAATTCCTTTTTGGGGAAACAAGTATATTCTGTCAAGCATACAATATTATCATATTTATATTTAGAACTGCAAATGGTATATGAGTAAAAGAAGTGATCAGCCTCCATAGGAGTTCTGTAGTTTGAATTTAAACCAGTTACCACTCTGCTGTCAGGTACACACACTGACATTAGATGTATTGGGTGAAGTTTTTGCTCGTGCAAGGGACTTGCACATGAGCAAGTAATAACTACTCCACAGCATATTGCCTCTCTTGTAAAAACAACAATTCAAGGCCAAAGTGAAGACAGATCTAAAAACCCACTCCAGTGGTTTCATGGGCTCCACAGGAAATTACACATCTAATTCTCTATGGGAACATGAGAGTAATTAGGTGCCCCAAAGAACAGCAACACATTTAACACCCGGGGCAGTCTGCTGTGATCATAAAGCTCTAAAAGGTGGTGGTAAGAAAAACACCATGCTGACAGCACCACATACTATTCCTTGCTGCAACCTGCATCAGCTACGTGAGAAGCATTCTGCAATATGCAGGGAGGCTGCATCCAGGACTAGGTGAGGAGCTGGTAATGCTTCCCCAGCTTCTTCACAGCTGCTGAACTGATCTCTTTCAGTCACATCAGAGAGGTTAATGGGATCACACACTGCAAGACCTTGGAAATCGAAGATATTTAATCCTGAAGTACTACAGAACAGTAAGTCTGCACCAAAGAAAAGTGTATTTATCCGCTCAGTGAAGGGTTTGGATGCCATTTGAGGAAAAGGGACAACACACACAGCTACAGTGCAAGTGGCACAGAAGGTTCTACCGGCACTGCTGTGGGGAGCCCAGGTACACCTCAGTAGCCACCAGCCAGCCTCCCCTGCTGCTCTGTGGTCAGCACTGATGGCCAGGGCTTAGGCAGGGCACAGGAACTGCTCCACAGGCTGCTCTGCCAAGCAACTAGTGCACCTGCCTTTAACACCATCATGAATAAAGGGCTTATCTCCACCAGATGAAGGAAATTATATTGAAATGTAGCAGAAATACAATCCATTACAAACTAGATGCAAAACACTATGCAAATGCTAAATTGCTAAAGAATGATAAGCAAACCAACCCATCTAACAAAACACCTAACTACAGAAGCTAGACTACAGCTAAAAATTGTCCATGAAAAGTAACAGAAAAGCAGCTTGAAAATTCCTTTTGTTAAACAAAACACAACCAGCCAGTTTTTAGTGCAAGTTTTACATCAGTAAGAAAATGTCAAGAACAGCTTTTTCTGTCTCCCTTTTTCAGATCTTTCAAACTAATCAAAACTGGAAAAGCAGACGGAAACCGTTCTCACTGATGCAGGAGTTGGATATCTATATCCTATAACTTTTGAATTTCAATTTGGAAATGTTTCTCAAGAATAGGGGACACAAAAAATCCAACAAAAAAGAAAAACCCAATCAAAACCCCACAACAAAGAAAGCAACTTAATTTTACCATTAATTGTTACCATTATTTCAGTAAGACTACACAGGTGGGGATAAGCCAATATCAGAAGTTACCAGATCTAATCTCCCCAAATACCAGCAAAAATTAAGCAGTGTGTACAGCCAGCAAAACCATAGTCTTTTATATTGTCTTTTCATACTCTTTCAGCTTGTGATTTTATCTTAAGAAGTATGCATATCCTATATATTTTAAGACCTCATTCAGCAAAAAAAAATGTATTACAAGGAAAGCTTTTTATAATTATTTATTATGCTTACAAGCACTTGTAAGCATTGAATCATGCAAAATACCAAGCTGAGATTTATTTACAAGGCAATTTAGGAAAAATAAAATCCAACCATTAAAATAAGTGTCTGCATTTGTTCATTTCTATTCATGAGAGAGGGAGCACACTTTGATTCACACTATGCTTCAAGAAATACAGAGGGAGAAAAAAACCTGACCTCTTTCAAGAGTGATGTAAAACCAGACCAAACTGTATTTCCACCAAGCAGTTTAGAAGTAATAAAGTATCTAACTACACAACTGGCACACAGAAAAATCATAGCCACAATACTTCCTGATTAGAAAGAAAACATGACAGAAGCAGAAAGATTACCACTTGTAAATCATTACTTATGACTTTTTCTTTCTTTCCAGATTTATGGTCTGTGGTTTTCTCAACACTTGAGATATAACATGAGATTAAAAAAAAAGAGAGAGAAACAGAGTTCATATGTATTTCTAGTATTTCTTCTTTTTTTTGTGATTACATACTAAAAACAAGTTATATGCTGCAACAGAAGGTTTTAAAATACTAGACTTGAAACCTAGGACTAAGACTCTTGACAAAGAATATCTCTTTCTACTTTATCCTGCTGACCGAAATTTGTTTGCATAAAATACCTCAATAATATGTTTGCATCCATACTGTCAAACCATAAACTATATGTTTTTCTAATTGCTTTTGGCCACATCTCTCAGGTGTCAGTCAAAACAGGTATAACTGACAGCAAATATATGAATTCTAATACTGTATAACACAAACAACAGTGTTAGAATTTGCAATTTTTAAAAAATCATTAAACATGGCCAAATTGGATTGCTTTGTATTTAACAGTGGTTAAAATGCAATGCATATTCTAAATTATGATTATGATGCCAATGCAAAACTGTAAATGGAAGAATTGTAAGAAATACTGGACATAAAACTGCAGAGACACACAGCAAAGTAATCCAAACAAAACTTTTAACAAGATAAACTTCACCTAGACATTCTAGATACAGCTAAGTAAACATGAAAAGGGTAATTTTATCAAAGAGACATTCTACCTTAATAAATGCATAATGGAACATAATGCAATTTACCTCCATATACAATACCAAACTGACCAGAACCCAGCACTTCATCGGCAAATATTTGGTACACAGAGCTGATATCCTAATGCATGAAAAAAAGAAATCACAAATATCAGGAGTCATTAAAATGTTCAGGACTGAATTAGTTATTACTGGCTAGGCTGTAATTATATTTGGCATTAATCAAACTCTGTAAAAGGTACCATCATTACACTGAACGGAGTGAGAAAACACAAGAAGCTTTTCCTGAAGAGGATCCACTGAGTTGCACCATAAGCAGGGACATATATTCATAAAAACTAACAGCCATGGTAGGTAAGTAGGTTACTTCCTGCATATAACATGGACTTCTTTACCTACAGTGCTCTGGTGTTGCTTTCTCATCCAGATGCTGCTACTACCAACTACTCTGTAATACCCAGATAAATAAATATCACTATAATACAATGCACGTGACTCACCACATTCTCCTGGACCTGGCAATTTGAAACAGAGATGCTTAGAGACAACTCTTCTGCAATAAAGAAGATAAAGCCAAGTAAGTAAATAGAAAGGGCAGACTTTTTCTAGTAACAAGAAAGAAATAATGAAAATCAACAAAAACCCTTTACTGACTTCTAACCCAGTATTGGTGAAATGATTTTTACTTTTGTTCTGCAGAAACTTCATAACTTGGAACTCATTTTACAGATTGATTAGATAAATAACTCTGGGAGTTTTCCTGGGATTGCTTGTCTTTTTTTCTCCTATCCCTGAATACAAAAATAGTAGAACAATACAAGTGTGTACACAATAGACAGCTGGAGAACCAAAAGCAATAGCAATTGTATCATAGTTCATTAAATGAATAATGATTTCTGATAGCAATAAAGAAAAATACAGGCAAGAGGAGCAGGTAGATCCCTCATAGTCAAATGAATGTGGCTTCTTATCTTCCGTGGCACCAAGATAAACAGAATTAATGCATAAGAAAAGGAAACAAATCAAAGAAAGCAAGTAACAGAAGAACTGATAATTAAAAAAGCAATAAAGCCCATAATATTTAAAAAAATCTTTGTCTCATGGATAAACTACAGAAGCATATCAATCCTTGGAATATAAGGGCACATTCAGGAAGTGTACTTTCCAAGTAAAAGTATCAGATAAAGAATTAGAATTCTTCAGTCTGCAGCAGACATTGACATGAATTTTTCATTACAGGAAAACACTTACGCACAGGCAAGAAGAGATATACCAAGGAAGGTAGAAAACACCCTTCTCCTTTGACTTCCAAGACCAAC
>QWTY01007655.1:26526-48316 GCA_008033365.1 Pseudorectes ferrugineus
TTCTCCAGTCTGTTGAAGTCCCTCTGGATAGCAGCACAAGCCCTCCGTCGTATCAGCCAGTCCTCCCAGTCACCTGCAAACCTGCTGAGGGTACACTCTGCCCCATCAAGATCATTAATGAAGATGTTGAACAGGACTGGCCCCTTTGTTGGCCCTTGGGGTACACCAGGAGTTACTTGCCATTGATAACCACTCTCTAGGCCCACCCATTCAATCCGTTTTTAATCCCCACCTGCTCATCTATCCCATATTTCATCAGCTTAACACTGGTCTAAAACTTACAAAAATACTCTAAACATTCTTCCACAAGTGTTCCACACACTCCTCTTTCAATTCTGTAAGGTCTATTCAGAAAGCAGTCCAACTTCATTGAGGTTTCCAGAAATTAGAGTGGAGTTCTTTCTTTTGGTTTGGCTTGGGGTTTTTCTCCTTTTTCTTTTATCTCAAACATCTGGCCTAACTCTGGCCAGTAAAAATCATGGATATGAGAAACTCATAAAAAATGGTACATGTCTTCAGATACTAACATTTTAAAGCATATATTTCATGGTGAACAATGAGCAGACTGATCACAACAGATCTTCAAATTTTGTACTTTGAGTTGGCTTCTTGATGTTTCATTTCCATTGAGCAATCCGAAGCAAAGCATAGTGAATGTGTCAAGACTGATTAAATAAAATTTAAGCCACCAGAGTGTAAGTTTTACAGTGAATCTTTTTCACTTTCACTAACCTCAGTGAAAAAACTGGCAAGGTAAATAAAAAGATATCAAATATTCAAAGATGAGAGAACTAAATACTAATGCATCTTCTTCAGCCTCAAAAGATCTCTCAGTATTTGAAAGCATGTTTCTCATCTTACCTCCATTGAAAATCACCTCTCCAAGACAGTCTCGAGGTACTTTAGGTGCACAGCGTTTGTGACAGTTGAATCTGCAATCTAAAATAGCAGATAGATAAGCCCATGATACCAGAACCTCACTCCCACCCAGACACTAACATTTATCATTCACTACTTCCAACACAAACCTCAGTTCAGATTCATACATTTGCATGTAACTGAAGACAGCACCAATGAGGTCACCTCCAGGAGGAAATTAACAATCTTGTCCTGATGTCACATGTTGATTTGTCCCACCACTGTTTATTATGTCAGTACTTCCCCTTCCAGTACAAAATGG
The DNA here is from genome assembly GCA_008033365.1 of Pseudorectes ferrugineus. Taxonomy (NCBI): domain Eukaryota; kingdom Metazoa; phylum Chordata; class Aves; order Passeriformes; genus Pseudorectes; species Pseudorectes ferrugineus. Next base: position 27,707 of record QWTY01007655.1, read on the forward strand.
TTTGCTACTTCTCTAGCTTTTTCTGTAGCTATTTTTTCCATCATGATGTAATTTTTCCCATTCTTTCATTTGTTCCACATCCTTTTTTCCATTGCTATATGATTTAAATGTCTCATCTCTAACATTTTTCCCCATCTGCCAACGAAGACTTGCAGACATCAGAAGCCTCTACGATCACACAACTACATCAGAGCAAATATGTTCTGCAGTAAATCCCAAAGCCCACTTCCCCTCTCATTCAGGTTACAGATTTGGCTGACTACTCAAGCTCCATTTCTTGCTGACACAGGGCAGACAGAATAACGTTATGTCCAGATTTGGCCTGACGTGGAGATGGAATCTCACCTGGACGTGTGCCATTTCTGCACCCGAGGTATCAGATGCAGCCTACTGAGCAAAGTCCAGCATATAACAGTACTGGTATTAACAGAAATTTGCTTTATTAGTAGCATCCCTGTGATTTTCAACTCTATCAACACCATGAATTTCAAAACCCCCTACTGCTCCCACAACTGTTTTCATATTGATAATTTCGCCTCTTTTTGCTCTCCAAAGCAAGCTCAATGTGTTTTCCTTTTAAGCCCAGACAAGAGAAAAATCATTATCTCTCCATTTTTAGTATCAGAGGAGCCAAATTCTGGAGCAGAATACAATACTGCTCAGCTTCTGAGTGCCTAAAAGGATGCATCCTAGGAGACCCACAAACTGCCTTTTTTACAGCCATGGCTTCAGTCCATATTATGGAATACAATTACTTCACTACTGGAAGAAACAGACACATTTCAAATCCTGTCAGGAAACTAGAAGATTGAGTCTATCCTAATAAATTAAACTACATTCAGAAAGATTCTTGGATACTGCAATGCAATTCTCTAGTCTAGTAAACAGCTACAAACATCCCCTAGCATGCTTCTGGCCCACAGCATTAGCACAATCCCAAACAGTTCCAAGGTCTAGCTCATAAACCAGAGCATCCTATGAAATTGCTCCAAACAGGCAGTCTGCACAGAGCCACCCAGGCTGGGATGCTGAGAAAACTTGTTCATGAACACGGGTCACTTTGTCCCAGCTGTCCTCAGTGTCCAGGAATGTTTCTGGACACATTTAATTTATTACCACAAATACAGCCTTAGCATCTCAAAGAGATGCATCCTCAGAGCCCAAATAGCAACCAGAATTAAATCAAGAAATCCAGGGCTCTTATGGGTACTCAGAAACACAAAACTACTAAGAGACCCCAAGCTTTGGGAATGTGCATGAGGAAGTTGGTGGGAAACCTTAAGAATCTGTAGGAGAAGGCAGTATGAAAATATTTGAACTGATTCATATCAATTCCTGATAAGTATAGGATCATACTGCATAAATGGAGGCCTATTAAGACACTTATTTCTGTCCTGCACATATACATAGCATTTCTCTAGGCTTGTTTTCCATACATAAATGCTTACAATATGCATACAATAATATTTTTATCCAGTGTCATTCAATTCCCTGAAACTGATGTGGTAGCCCTATCTGTTCAGCTGGATATAGTCACAGCAATTGTATATGGCCAGCAGCATCTCTGTGTTAAAACTGCAAGGTATCTTTTTCAGACTTCATTATTTTTGTATCATGTGTATCCAAGAGACACACTGACTGGAAAAAATAATAAAACCAGTTCAGGATCCAGGATTCAAACAGACTACAAAGACTGCAAATAACAACAGAAATGAAAGATAAAATTACTTCCTTACTTATATGAGACAGCAGTATTAGTAGTCAAAAAAAAAATTAACACAGCTGTAAGCTTACAAGTTTTTCTCTCCTCTAATAAAGCAAATGAAAATGTATTAAGAGACGTCTCTCAAAAAGCTGACCTTTGATACTCCTGTTTGACAAACTCACATGAGAGAAATGGAAACTCCTTTCCATATTAATGTTCATGGTTCATCACTAGACTTTTGTTTCCTGCAACAAAGCCGACAGATCTGCACTAACCAGCAATAAAAATCCAGAAGGAGATCACAATCATTATGCCCTAGGAACCACATGGAAGAGTCTGAGAACTGAAGCCATGCATGTTAACATATGCTACATAAAAACCATGCAAGTTCAACACAGGCACATAGCTGCATAGAACATCTCCAAAAGGTAATAACCAATATCCTGTACTAGAATAATACAATGAAAATTCAGATTCTTTAGTGGTCAGTCTAGAATACAGATATTGAACAAAAGGAAGCGTTTCCCGTTTTTATTAATTACTAATTATCTTTCTAGAATTACAGAGTCCTCAATCTACACGATTAAATCTTATTTTTCAGAAAAATGTACAATGCACAGCCTACTACAATGAAAATGAGAGCTGCTGTGATCTTCCGAAAATTATGCAATTTTTCAAAAATTACACTGCCCTATTCTGCAGTATAAGCTGCAATCAGTTTTAAATACTTTACTGAAATTTACTGCTACAACAGAAAATTAAATGTTTACCTTTACACTGCATTCCTTGGCGAAAAAGGCCCTTAAGCAGCCGTTTGCAATACTGGCAGATGGTGGGACGAGTGTAAGAGTGAACAGCAAAGGTGTGTGGGACTTTCACTCTGCAAAGCACCATCTTATCCATCCAGATGGGGCGGCCACTCCAAGAGGGAATCCTCTTACTAGGTTCTGGGCAGCAACGCTGGAATAAAGAAGGAATACATAATTTGCACCAGAACAGTTTTACTGCCATGACTGCTTTGAAAAGTCACAGCAGTCAGGTGAAATACCAGGTGACTGGAAAAAGGCAAACACTGCACCATTTTTAAAAAGGATAGAATGGACAACCCTGGGAATTACTGACCTGTCAGCCTCCCCTCTGTGCCTGGGAAGATCACAGAGATCCTACTAGAAGCTGTGCTAAAGCAAATGAAGGACAGGGAGGTGATTCAGGACAGCCTTCTATGATGGACTGACTCCATCAGTGGACAAGAAAAGGGCTACAGACGTCATTTATCTGGAATTCTGTAAAGCCTTTGACATGGTCCCATAGAGTGACATCCTTCACTCTAAAGTGGAGAGATGGATTCAACGGCTGGACTTTTAAGAGGGTAAGGAATTGGTTGGATGGTCACATCCAGAGGGTAGTGGTCAATGGTTCAGTCTCCTGATAGACATCAGTGACAAGTGGTGTCCCTCAGGGCTGATACTGGACCGGTGCTATCAAACATCTTCACCAATGACAGACAGCGGGAGCGAGTGCACCCTCAGCAGGTTTGTGGATGTCACCCAGCTGAGTGGTGAAGCTGACACACTGCAGGGACATGATGCCATCCAGAGGGACCTGGTTAAGCTTGAGAAGTGGGTCCATGCAAAACTGAAGTGGTTCAACAAGGCCAAGTGCTGGTGCTGCACCTGGGTTGGGGCACCCACTGGTATCAACACAGGCTGGGGATCAAGATCAGCCCTGCTGGGAAGGACCTGGGGGTCCTGGTGGATGAAAAAAAAGTCAGTGGGGCTGTAAGGCAGCTGTTGGCTCAGAAAGTGACCAGACAAGAAAGCAACCTGGCCAAGAAGCTTTAAGAGGACATCCTGGTATAGTAAAACAAAACCATGAAAACACCAGATGGAAAAGCCTTACAGAGAGCTGGAAGTTATGTATGAACCTTTATTTCCACAGAAGATAAAGTGATAAAAATTCACTCATGACGCTTATTTTTTAAGTAATCTGACAAGGTTCAGACAGCACATACAGACCTCCATATAGAGGGTAAAATGGAAAACACTGGAGGTAGGCAAACCAAATTCCAACCACTACCTCAAATTATCAGTTTTTAAAAGCAAGGTATGGCATGCCTGGATAGCTTACTAAATTAGGCAAAAATATTTAGAGAATTCAAAACTTATTTTGAAAATCAACACCCCTCAAAAAAATTCTTTGAAATGAAGTTAAAAGAAAAACTTTAGCAATTAAAACAGAAAAGACATTGAGTAAAACAAAGAGGTATCAAAAAGGTACTAAACATGCACACAGAAATCATAAAGTTAAATTCTGTGATAAATGGTTACAATTCTATGTTCACTGAATAAATCTTACCGGTAGTCATAAATATCAAAACAAATATTTTTCATGACTCAAGACTAGGCTTTTATAGCTTCTAGCTAAAAAAAATTACTTCCTTGAACTAGATTATATGATTTGTATTTTAAACTGTGGTAAGAATAGTTATACTGTAAAGAAACAGATAATTAGAAAAGACTAAGGCACAAACAAATGGATCTAATCACTGCCTGTCCTGTCCTATGATCCCAATATACTTAGGATATACTTCATAATTGATATTTGTTATATAATTGATAACCTTTCAGCAACCATCATAACAAGGAACTACTATGGATGTCTGTTTTTACTGTAAGCCCTTCATCCCCTACATCCTCCTTGATAGGGTTTGGGTTTTTTTGGATTAACTCTGTGAAAAGCTTAACAGCAGATCAGGAACACTCTTCCCCAGCATAAAAGCTCACAATTTGTACTGCTTTGGCCAAGTAACTATTCTATATTAATACAATAATTACAGAATGAATCTGTATTACTAAGAAGGCAACATGTTTTACCATCCTGAAGCCAAAGTTCTCAAGAGTTCACATAACCATGAGAGAAAGGCTAATAACAAAATTATATATAAAACTTATAATTTACTTCCTGTTTCATCTCTCACAGTAATAATAAGCAGTAAGTGTCACAATCTAAGAATCACCAGATTTTAAAATTCACTAAAACCAATCATAATGGTTAAGCTTAACTCCCACATACTCATCATGAGCCACTTAAAACACTATACAGTTCCCCAGAGGTTAAAGAATTTAAAAACAGAAATTGTTTCTCCTTTCACATTACATACTTCTTCAGAGGCAGAGGATGTGTGTTCAGCTTGTGCTGGTCTTGGAACTGAAAGCCCTGCTCCTGGTAAAGACACGTTAGACAGGCGCCTCTTTCTCACTCCACTGCAGTTATTTGGAATCTTGAAGGCACATCGCTTATGGTAGTTTAACCCACAACCTGAAAGAGTAGTTTGTTTATTCAAAAAACCTCCCAACATTCAAAGTAACAAAAACAGTATTAATGTTTCGATAAAACAGTTTTTAAAAGATGATCCAGGAAAGCGGTAAAGGCAGAAATAGACTGTTGTGTCAAATTCTCTTATTTTAGTGTTCTTGATGTGATTCACAGAAACAGCTTTTTCTCCAATAAGCCCAGCTCTAGTAACAAGGTCTAAGACTTGGAAGCAGCTGATCTCCCACCACCAGGAGGCTTTCATCACTCCCTCACTTTGGAGCACAAGAACCAAGAAGAATTCAGTGAGAAGGCAGCGTCAGTACCTGACAGCAGGCTGCAGAGAGCTCCACAGCCAGCTGGATGAAAGCCATAAGGAGAGGGATTCCCCTTTGGGAGTCTCTCCAAACTATGTGTTCCTTGTGCAAAGAACACAAGGTTGTAAGCTACCTATTTTTTTCAAAGTGGGAAATAACAACACTTCTTAAGTCATTAGCCCAAGGTCACACAAAGTTTGCATTAATGCCAAGATCATAACCTGGGTTTTCCAATGCACAAACCCTTCCAACTATGAAATACTACATTTAAAACTTGCTAACATACCAAACACAACACAATTTCTTCTTCCTCATCTTATATAGATATACACACACACAAATACACTAAATATCACAGACTTACCTTCACATTTTAATCCTTGTCGTACCAAACCCCAAAGCATCTCTCCACAGTAGTCACAAAAAGTAGGAGCCTTGTAGGAATGCACATAAAGTGCATGAGGACGAATCTGGAAATCTTCAACTGTAGCCAAAGCTTTTAAAAAATTGCAGTAAGTTATGGTTCTTGACACAGGATCAACAAGGATTTACAAAAAGAATGTCTTAAAAATGGCGAATTCAAAGAATGCTAACAAGCTGTTTAGAAAACAGCATTTTACTGTATACCATTTAAATACTCATTTAGAAGACTACATAGTTTTCAGTAAACGGTTTTATTGAGGAAAAATATGCATTGGACTCTGTAGGCTAATGGCCACAACTAATCAACAGTATGAATTACACTGTTGAAAACCTCACTAAGTTGAAGGCAGGTACAACAAGCCTTGCTAAAAGCAACAATAAAGGTTTGAAAGAGCAACTTAATTTTCAAGCTGTTTTGTTACCTACAAAATTTTCAAAAAAAAGCTCTACAAGTTAGATTTTTATCTTCTGAAGGACTTCTGCAGCAAAAGTTTATTAGATTAAACTCTTGGTGTATCAAAACAGAACTCTGGATAAAGTTTCCACAGAAGACTGAAATATTCTTTTCCTTAAACAAGCATAGATACATTTAAATTATTTTTGTCCTGTTTCTTTGAGTAAAAAAAAAAAAAGGTATTTTACATCAACATTACCTTGCCCTGATGGCTACTATTTTTTATCAAATATGTACTAACACTTCCTATTCAGATTCTTATTTTTAAAAACCTACTGAAAGAGATTTACATGTCTTCAAAATGCCTCAGTTTCTGGTGGGCTGTCTGTCTGTAAGGAAACTGTCAGAGATTGCCAAGAGACACACAACAAATTTTCCAAATATTCTATTCACCAGAAGCAATGAAAAGCTCAAACTAAGATGATCAGTTACTGAACATCCTAGACATGCCCTGAAATACAGCCAAGGACTCAGCCTTACAGCTATCAAATTCATACTTTATTGATCAAGTTTACAAATCTAAGTCCCTCACAGGCAAGAGGTCTCTCTTCCTAAAACGTGGCCTCAGTTTGTCACTTTATCCTCAAAGACTTAAAAAAACTGCTCAATACTAGCCCAGCTTTTATTTGTAGTTTAACTACAGGTGACTTTTGATTGAATTTGACAACCTATTGATTAAACACATACAATGACAATCAGGGCTGGGGTTATTTTATCCTTGTTATTGGTTAATAACCACCACTCTAAGGACTATATTGTCTAAAGAAACTGTTTTTAAAACTACAATAACCCTTAGGAGTCTGTTTTTATAGGTATGATTCAGCAACTACATTTATATGAAGTCTTATGACAGCATAAGCCATCAATAGCAAAAGCTACAGAACAAAAAGACAGATATAAGCAAAAGAAAACCCACAACAGCTGGAAGAACAAATTTTGAATTCTATCTGCATTTCATCTTAAACAATTATAAAAAAATAAAAACTGATATTATTATACTTATAAATTCCCTTTTTTATAATTCAGATTTATTTATAATACTAAACCCGAAGAAGATTAAAACAGAACAATGAAAAAATAACAAAACTGAGTACTGAAGCATCAGTGACACTTGGATTTCCTTGGAATCCTCTACCCCAAAGTATAGGAGACTTAAGTGAAAAAGCTCAACAGGTATGAAAATAATGATCCATGAAGTCCTATTTTCTTTTAATCTACTGAATAAAGAGTTGTTCCACTGTTACGATAATACCTACCAGAGAGTACAACCTCAACAAGATCTCCCTCATGTATCTCTTCCGCTGATGTAATTCGTTGCAAAATATTATCTGAGTTCAGGTCATGACGGAACAGGAGAATTTTGTCATACATGCCAAAGAAACCACACTCTGGGAACTGCAACGGAAACCAAACTCTAAATTAATACATGCTCTTGGATAATCCTATAAATCAATGCTTTTAATAAAAGCTACAGAACTCAAGTGTTGTAAATGTTTCATGGTAACAAAATTAATCTGCCTATTTTTGAGGAAACAAAGCATTTTCTGAAAATTTCTAAACTTTTTTTTTTTAAGCTGAGAAGAAAAAGTGTTAAAGTTTTTGTTTCTTTGGGTTTTTAATCTCTCAGACCTGCATAATCAGACTAGCAAGTGAAAGCCAATGCAGGCCTTTAACTTGGATACCATCACCTATAACCCTTATTTCACGGGTGTTCTGCTCAGGCAGGTATTTAGCTCAAGACACTCCAGCAGCACCTGCCACACTTTTCTTGAGGAGCAAGCCAGTTAAGAGGCTCCATGTCATTGCTCTCTAACAGTTTAGATCTAGAGATATGAGAAATCCTGAGTACCATGCTCCAGAGGATGCTGCTTCAGCAGGCAAGCTGGACTCTATGACCTCCAGTGATCCCTTCCAACCTTACCCATTTTCTGTGATTCTGTGAAAAGGAAAACTCAAATCCCCACAAGGACAGAAGACAATACTGAAAATCCATACAGGAAGTAGATACACTAAATAACATGCCACTTTTCCATGCCACTTCACTGAACAAAGCTTTCTCATTCTGTATTTTCCCTACTCTTCAAAATACTGTCAAGTATGAGTAAAACTTCTTAAAATGAAAACTTCTTAAAATGAAAAGCTTAAAAGTAAACAGTCCATGGGGAAAAAGAGCAGGAATAGACCCTGGAGAGGAATGAGTAGCACTCAAGCAGCTCCTTTGACCTTTTGGTTTAAACCAGACTTCAAACTTGAGGTGGGAACACACACGCAGAAGAAAACAGGAAGAATGTGGGAAAAAATATGGAAAAGCTCAGAAGAAACTTTTAATTAAAGAGGTAACAGCTTAGTAATTTACTGTTACACAGTCAATAAGTATCTAAACTGCATGAAGCTTGTGGTATATTAATTGTTCTTAACTAAAATAATCAAAGATTTGTTCTATCAAATCAAAAACATAATGAACATATTCATCGCACCCATTGTTTTCACACTCTCTTCCCATTCAGAGAAAAAATCATGTCCTCTTTTCAGCAGCAATTTTATCTGAAATATCAAGTTGGTCTTCTCTGTTTTGGGGTGTACACACTACACAATTACATGACACATAATATTGAAGAATGCTCCAGAAAGCATGCTATCTACTTTGGACAGTCACAAGAAGAAGCAGAATTTGTGCAATTGAACCCTTGCAAAGGCAAAAGACAGCACTGACAAATTTATACTGACGCATGGATATTTAGTCCACAGCACCAAGAAACTGATTTACTGGGCTGATGCCAAAGCAGCCAGCTGCTTCCTCTGTCTCTCAACTCACTCCCAGGTTTCCTACGTAAATTTGAAACTCTCTTGTACTCTGTACCGTAGCCATGATGGTACAGAGATTACAGTAGCATTATATTCCCCTAAACCAGATACTTCTTAAATCTTTATACAATAAAATGCTATTGCTTAAGATCCCTTAAATCATCTGAAATTACATGCAAGAATTCCTGTCTTATCATACTATATTTCAGTATACTCATCTGCTGATTCATCTTGCTAAATAGCAAATATCCATGAATATTCTGAAAATTACACTTTTCCAATTGCCCAAAGATCATTTGTAATAGGAAAGAAAATACAAAGCTTGACAATTAGCTGTGCTGCTCAAATATGTCTCTCATCTCTGCAAATATGCACAGGACTTTATATCCAGAACACGCAAAGATACAGCACACTAGTAATTCTTCCAAAGGAACTGACATTTCTTCATACCTGAAACATGTCATAAACCTACTTTAAGCTCTAACCCAAAATCCCACTGTGCCTTGATTGACAAGAAAATAAGATATATTTACATTATTAAAGTAAGTGCTGTGAGGTTTTACTCCTTGATACACTGTTAAGATAACTTCTATCAATTGCCTTATGCTGCTGAAGAACTTAGTTCTAACAAAAGGGATATAAAATCAGCATTAAAACAGTATACATCTGCCTGCAGATACACATGACACTTTTTATTAATACCAGTATTAATTTCAGCTGCCAGGAGGGACAACTCTTGACTCAGGGAATCACGTGAACTATTGTCTCTGTATTAAGTTCACAGAACTACCTCTGAACCACAGATTTTAAGGAAGCCTCTAACATATTTCCCAGGTTTGAGTCTCCTTCTTTCGATAAAGATATGTCTTGGTTTCTCTTTTATTTTTTTTTCACTCTTTAAGACCATAACCCTGTCATGCAGCTGCCAGAACATCCCTACACATAATCCCCCACCTCAGTAACCAGAGGTCACATAATCACCTGCCAAGCAGCACTTATCTTAATTGCTATGACAAAATATATTCTGCCTGTGCACCATTTACCCATTCTCATGTACAAATCTTGGATTTATTAAAATGTTTTAAACATGCTACTTTCATTTTCATTACTAAAAAGCATTAGCTAACACAATAAACTAAAGTTACAGATGAACACTCAAGTCCTCTTTGTGACAGCAAGTGTAATCATTAAAATATGAGACATTACATTCCTTAGACAGCAACATCAATATTAATTCCAAAGTTTGTAAATAACATTATAATACCTATAATTAAGATTTTGGTTTTCAAATAAATTCCAAACAAAGGCAAAATTAATTTCTACAGAGTAGAAATATTGTAAAGTAAAATCATCTATTATAGATTGTTAGAACTGTTGACATCAACACCCTCATTTGGTTCTACATTAATTAAATTGACCTTTTAAGCTGTGTATCATGAATGCCTCTCATATTGTCATGACATGATTTACTGCCCCGTTCTTCCAAAACAAATGTACACACACATAGAAGAAGTGACTGCAAAAGATTGTCTGGTTTTGTAACTGTAACATTTAACCTCCTTAAAAGGTAATTCTTCTATTTACAAGCTTGAGCTTTATCAGTGGCTTCTAGACTAAGAAGCAGAATCACAAGCCCAGGACTAACAAGAGAATAATCTATATTAGTATGGAGTACAAGAGTTCTCTCACTAAACACAGATTCTGCATACAGTTTCTATAGTATGTGACAAGACTTCAGCAGGACACCTTTTTCTAGGAATTGTGCATGTCTGAGCTCTATTTCTGAAATAATAATTCCAAAAGCTAAAAGCGTGAAAACAGAAAGAGCCTGTTCATTGGTACAGAGAGCTTCAGTTGCTAGGAAGTTTTCCTGAATCCATAAGAGGGACAGGCAGTAGCTGAGGAACCTCACAGTAGCTCCTTTACCTGTCCTGCCTGTGAAGTGCTTGTCTGCACATCCACAAAGCAGCACAGAGGAAAAATGCAGCTGGGGGCAGCCCACACCCAGGTCCTCCCAGGCCCTCCACAGGAGCCAGCAGGCCACTGAAGGCCCATCTCCACAAGCCAGGGGAGCACAGAGAAAGAAGGGCAGGTGGGAACCCAAATTAGGAACTCCAGGGAAAGGATACCCTGTCCAGACCCTCCCAGGGTTCTCCCAGGACATCCTTAGACCCAGTTTCCACACATACACTGATCAGGTAAGTCAACACTAGAACACCTTTTGGGCTGAGAGGGGTTGCTGTCCAATGGTATGGTACAGATTATAAAATGCTGGGAAATTAGGATTGTACAACACCTATGGAATGTTTATGGAAGGGAACAAAGGCAAGGAAAGAGGTGATTCAGGGAGGAATAAACGTGGGAAAAAATCGAGGGATAAGAAGATAAAAGACGCCTGGTCACGTGAAAACAGGGGTTGGTCAGAACAATTGTCTGATCATGCCCCGTCCCTCATCAGCACCACCCATCCTCTGTTTTCATTAAGTTCAATTTCTAGCTATTTTCCTCAATGATTTTCTCTCATTCTGAGCCCATGTGTGTGTATGGGGGGATCTGGGTGCCAGCAATCGGAGCCAGAGGACTCTGTAATGTCAGTGACTGGAGACGCCAGAGTAATCAAGAAATCAAGAGCTTGAATATCTAGGTGTCAGCAACTGGAAAGACCAAGATCCAGCAGCTGCTACTGGGCAGAGAGTGCTTGAAGCCGGCTGCTGGAGACATCCACTTCTTTTTGTTGTTCCTATTTTTTTTATTGGTGGGTGAGTGGGTATGGGTCTGTACTTTCTCCACTAGCAGACCTCCATCCTGAACCACCAGAGAAGGGCACAGCACCACTAGTGCTGTTTGTGCTCACAGACAGACACACTGCTCATCTGTTTGGTTCTGTGTGTATACATGTATGTGTTGCGCACCTGGATCCAAATGCTAGTGCCTATCGGGAATACGTGGTCAGTCTTGCTGTCCGGATGCACATAGGGACGGAGCTGCAGCAGCCTCCGGATTCAGTCATCCCTAATAAAACTTTTCAAGTTAGATGAACAACCCCTGCTCTTTCCTTGCACACTTCCCCCCCATCCCTCACCAAAAAAAAGTTCCCAGTTCCAAAAGAACAGATCCTACCGGGAAGATGCCTGCCTCCCAACTCCCTTCCACACACTCCAGCTCAGATTCCTCCCCTCTGCCCCCACTCCAGCCCTGTGCACCCAAGCCATGGAAGCGCTGGCTGGCTGTCCTCCGCACGGCCGGCTCTGATGAGCTGCAGGTGGCTCGGCAGAGCCCTGTCTAAGGCACTTGGCCGGGGCTCGATGGGGGGAGCAATCGGCTCCAACCAAGCAGCTTGGCTCCTTACAGGCGTGCGGCGCCCTGCTCTCTCTTCCGCTCCCCAGTCCATTCGGGAATACAGCATTCCTTGCTAGCACCTTGGCCAGAAGGCTATGTGCAGACTGCTGGCCAAGAATAACCTCATCAATTAACAGGGGTTTTATTTCAAGTGGTATCTTTTAACAGAATTTTTACGCAAAGCTTAAACTATGTTCAATAGTTGAACTATGTTCAAGTTGTACACTACCAAATTCTTCTCTCTTGTACTGCAGCAAAGTATGGCTTTTATAGCTTTCCTTATGCTCAGTTACATGAAGCTGTTAAGGAAGAACATTATCCAGTTCCTTTGAAGTGTTAAGAGCTCATAACGTAAACTTGAAAACAAAACTCAAAGCAGAATTTTTTAAAGTCTGTTTTATCTTACGGGATTATACAGCTATTACTTTCCTGCATAAAAGCCTAAAGTATCTGCACAGTTACTCAGAACACATAAACTGCTAATCCCAGTATTACTAAATTTCCTAAAAGCAAAAAGATGACTGTTCCCAGTCTTAACAGTTCCAAAAGAGCATCTAGCGACAGGAAATCACTTGTGGGAAGTCTACGTATGCACTAGACTGTGCCAAAATTAATCTCTGGTATACCAATATCATCAACTTACATCAAGACTATACGCAATTCTTAATACTTGGGTGATACTAGCACAAGTAACACAGCTAGTGCATTATTGCAGTTACACTGAGGAAAAATCATTGGTGTTACCGAGCATGCTCATACTGTCAGTATTACAGCATATCTAGCTTTAATTGAGAGTGCATTACATCGTCTTTTTGATCCAGAAGAACTCAACCAACATACAGCAGTCAGTATTGCTGAGCGAAACACAACTGAGGCTTCTTTCTATCTTGGCAGTAACTGAAAAATCCCTTTACTTCAGGTTCCAGGAGTTAACTTTACAAAGTTCTGGACTAGTCGCCAAAAATTCACACTAGGGAAAAGTGTAGGCGGATATTGTTTCAAGGTCCAATATCTCATGACCCGTCATAACTCAAAACAAATGCTTCAAACCACTGAAAGTTAATTCCAAAGTCTAACGGTCCAAAACACCATTGGAAAGTCTCTTCGTTCACTGAAGTCATCCATTCTATTATCCTGCATCCCTACCCAGCTATTCACTCCCACTCTTTAGAATCATGTGCCAAATCACATTATCACACAGACAATTAGCTTCAAACATGTTGCAGGAGATCTTTCCCCCACCAGATGCCTCAATACAGACATACTTGGACTACTGCTTGGCTAGGTTTTCCAGCACACAAACCTATTACCATGCTGGAAATGCTCATCTGCCCCACATACAATACCTCTGCACCCCCAGTAACTCCCCAGCTCCCACCTTCTCACAAGCATGTCTGCTTCTCATGCCTCAACTCTTGATAAGTCTCTGCATTATTTAGCTCATATGAAGAAAACGGTTGACAAGACAAGAAGACAGAACAGGAGGAAAATAGATTTGAGCACATCTGAACAGAAGAGATGATTTGCATTAATTTTAGAGCCTTTCACAAATAAACACCATGAACTGTTACAAGCTTAACCTGGAGAAAAACCCAGAACATTGGTTGCAGTACTGTTACTTATTTATTACACTCAAGTTGTTACTGCAAGAGTTGTAGAGATCCATTTGTAATATGGATGGATTGCAGTATGATCCTTGTAATGCGATGGAAATACAGAAGAGGAATCCAGCCAGCAAAGACATAAGAAATACCCCTTTGATTTTGCTAAATGGTGACTTTGGGTGGGTTCAGTCAAGTAGAAAAACTAGGCGGGAAGAATAAGAAACAGGTTGCATGGGTAAATACGGTATCAGTTCTCAATCAAAAAGAATGCAAGGGTTAAAGGATCGTGAGAATTTCAAGCAAACATTCTAAGGTAGAGGAGCAGTTGGTCTATTTCAGAGCAAAACCTAACAAAGCCATCAGAGGAAATATATATAAAGAAGGAGAAGGCTGAGTATGACTGAAAGTGAAAACGATGAAGGACAGGTCTGTCAACCCAAAAAGATAGAGAAGTTGCAGAAACATGAAAGTAAAGATTCATAGGTTTACTGAAAAAGTTACGAGAAATCTTGCAGGTACTGATTCTACACAAGTAATACTACAGTAATCAAATGTTTTTCATTTATAGCTATTAACCAGAATAAAATTACGTAAGATAAAATACAGCATTTATAGCATGCTGTCCTACATAATTCTCAGTTTGCAGGCAGTGGAACATCACCACATGCCAGTTTCTAGTTTTAAATCAGTAATCCCTTTGTTCTACTTCATGTCCTCTCATGTGAGGAATGAAGAAACAGTATTCCAACACGGAACAGGATTAAGAATTTGCCTCTGTAATACCTGATCATTGTGCAAGGACACACACTGTCTACCTGCTACAAGTTTTTCTGCTTCTAAACACTGTCCCTCTGTTCCAGCAGCCATATGTGTCCATGCTTAAGTTCCTCTTCAGATTGCCCCTGAGAACTGTATGTCTGATACTTTAATACACAGCAACCTAGATAAGGAATGAACCGAGAAGACCATGAATGTACTGGAGACCATACGCAAGAATTTTCTTTGAAGCATCCCTATAAAGTCTAAAGTTTGGGTTTTCTGAGGACTGCTATTAAGCATTCCAATACACAATAACCCTAACACAGTGCCCCCCAAACTTAAATTTTAACCTTGAAAAAAAACTGAAGAAAAACACTTAAAAAGAAAAAACATCTCCTGATGTTTAGAACATCTGTAATAGAGCTAAGAGACACACCAAATATTTGCATTACTCATCTCACTCTCCTTGCAGACACATGCCTCTTTGGTTTCAGTTCTGCTTGTGCTGCTTCTAATTACCCTTCTGCAAAACCTGAATGAGCTACACTGAACACCAGTGTCTGAAGCAGAAAACACAAAAAACCAGAGTCCTAACCAACATTTTTGGTACTGTAATCGTAGCCTCAAATACAGTCAGGCAGGTGGTTCAAGCTCCCAAGTAAGCTTCAAAGCTTTCAACTGGAAAAAGCAGGCAACCATTTGCGTGACTACAGACGAGCGCAGTCCGCAATTTTTACATTAGGTATGTACTAATACTAGAATATTTAACAGTCTTGCACCAGTCACCAGATCTAAGAGAAAAAAAGTCAAGGCAGGACATATTGCTGTCAAATAGAGAGTACAGGGAGAATATTGCCACTCGTGCACTAGCTGCAAAACTACTTATGAAAGATGAATCCACCACACATGAGGTTGTTTCCTGATCAGTTCGCTGCCTGCAAATATGTTTTCACTGAGCAGTCACTTACTGGTAGCAGCAGCTGCAGGAGAGCATAAACTACAGTAAAGCCAGACAAAAAGGAAAACTGATCATGAAATCCTCATCAGTTTTGCAGTAGATTAGGCTCAGTGTGTAAGAAGTTTGAGTTATAACAAGACCTCAAGCTAAACTTTTAGCTGAGCCTGCCAAAAAAACAGAAAGGAAAAAAGAAAAATAAGTGCAAATGTACTTGTTTTCATCTTTCTTTAACACAGAAGACAGGAAATACGCAAGATGTAAAGAGAAGAAGCTGATATAGAAAGAAAAAGCAGCCCCTAAAATGGCTGCGTAAAGGTACACATAACATGCGTGGTACATGAAAAAAAGAAGTTGACCCAAATAACTCATCTCTTCAGAAGGGAACTAACACGCTGAACTACATTTTGGAAGTTATTATGAAATTGGCTTGTTTGACAACTGATTTGTAAAAATATGAAAGACACAGTAAGTTAGGAGATGGGAAAAAACAGATACACAAGCATTTGCAAATAACATATAATGTGCTTACATTTTCTCAGGCTGTCAAGTGAAAAAGAATCATATAATAAAACTAACCAACAATAAATACCAATCACAACAATGGAAGACATGGAGATAATTCCCTAAAAAATAATCTGCCTTCAATTCCCTCCCTCTCACCCACACCTGACCTTGATGGAAAAGAGCAATTATTTCTTATTTTATGAAATACTGTTAACTTCTTTTCAGGCTGCTTACTAGGACCTAACCTTCCTAACCTAAATAAAGATAAAATTTGGATGCAAAACGAGCAAGATCAGTGTTATTTCCTTCCTAAAGAGACAGAATTTGCAACAGGGTAGCCAAGACACAATGGATAATACGCTAAGGTTCTTTTATTTCTTGGTCAACCTTCTCTTAACATAAATTATATTGATATATAAGAGCAACACATGTATTCAGTATATAGAAAAACAATACTAGGACATTATTAGCTGTCTGGTGGGATTTTTCATTATTAACTAGAAACAAAAAGAAAAGCTAGTATCAAGTCTGCGGCCCTGCAATGCATGTCTGTAGCCAAAACTGGTCCTTTCACTATGGCTGGCTATACAGATCCAAGAATATTCCTCAACAGTAGTAAGCATAAACTAGTAAAAACCTAAGGTATCAGTGACAATCGCTGAAAGGAAAAAACTGTCCACAATGTGAAAACTTACTTTTGCAGAAAATTTACAACTACATCTTCTTTTACTAGATTTAACAAGCTAGAAAGTAGGGGTTTAGTCCTTCTGAATTAAAATTTTCTCCCTTGAGAGTTACCCAAATTTCTTTGTGCCTAACTGCAAATACCTAACATAGATCTTTGTCACTGTACCAAACTCTTGGCATATCTCAGCTGCTATTACTAAACAGCCCACTACCAAACAACTGTTGCCATCAGCAGAACATGGTAGCATCACACCATACCTTCTGGTAAACTATTGAGCACACGAGGTCTTTAACAGCAGAGAGGGACAGGTCCTGAGCTTCAATGGTGACAGTCTCTCGAGTGAGACCAATCTGCAGAAGGAAGGAGATCCCATGCATGGAGCCTCGGGAGTTGGTGAGGCTCTGGGTACTGAAACTGCCATTGGAGAGTCGACTGGAGAGCCCCGACTGGGGACTTGAAGACAAAGTTGGGGTCTGTGGTGCAGCAGCATGACACGTAGGTGGGGAAAACTTCTGCAAGGATGGGGGAGAAGAGTCGTTTGCTGACATCTGACTTGCTTTACTCTGCCGAGATCTCCCTAGTAGTCAAATTCTAAGAAAAATACGTTATCAGTTCTTGGTTTGAAATGAAAACAAGGATAATGTACGTTTCCCTTTCTTAGTTCAGTAAAAGGCTCCTGACCAGTAAAACTTAAAATTTCCCTTTCATTTGGTGCAAGCCAAAGAGTAAAATAATTACAGCTGCAAGTTACTTTAAATTAAAGGTTCTCTTTCTGCAGTTACAATCAGCTGATCAAAAGCAGATTGCCTGTCCTTTAGCACCACATCCAGACACAGAGGCTTACATAAAGGCCTCACAGAAACACATCAGCTCTGCTGTTTTATATTTGTCCTTCATTTTTATCAAAAAACAGAAGCTGGAGAAACAGATGGAAATAGATGTTGATAATTCATTAAAAGTATCCTCATTCACCTAATTACACAGATCATATCTTAACTGAAGAATCATCTTCATGCAGATAGCCTTTTACGATGAAAAAAAAAAAGTGTATCCTTGAGCAACAACAGAAGTCCACGTATGTGATGAATCTATTCCTCCTTCAGAAAGTCTTCTCTGAATTCACAGGACAAAGTGAACTTGAAGATCAATGAAGATATCTGATTTCATTTCTATAAAATATTTTAGCTCATGAAATGGAGGAACAGAATGTCTGAAGACACAATCACATTAAATGTAATCTCTAGCATCACCCAGATAATCTCCAGCATTTTGAAATGTTGTACTCTGCCTGTAGGGAAAAAGATAAAGTTGTTATTTCACATGAAATGCATAAAGTCGCATACCCATGTCATAACCACTCTACTTTTATGCAGCGGGATACCAACTCCTTTTATTCAAATATATTACATTAGAAGCATTCTGTACTTGTAAGTTAAATTTAACTGCTTTCCCGCTGTATGATACACGAGAAAAATCAGATCTAGCACTGACCAATGTATTACCACAACTTCTAATTAACAACAGTTTAGCAGAGCAAAGCACTTAGCACTTAAGAGGAAAAAACCAAAAAAGGTAGGGGGAGGGAGCAGTAGAACACAGCTCTGCTCTGTACATCTATATTGAGAAGCTGGTAGGTAGGGAAGGAAATTCACTAAATGCATAGAAATGTCAAAAAAAAATACAAGATAAAAACGCAAACTCTATGCAGCAGCATGTACTCAGGATATCATTTTAATACTGTCATTCAAGAAAACTGAAGAATGACTTGCACAAACTCTAACTATAGGAGGATACGCAGAGCATACCATTAAGCATCGGTTCCTTCGGAAAAAAAATTAAATCATTTAATACTCACACATCTGATTAAAAAAGCAAGTCTGCTACAACCTTTGAAAATAAATAATTTCATTAGCATGGGCTCAAGATAGTTGTTACAAGATGCTATGCTACCTGATTCAATATTTCAAACATTTCATGAGCAGCTGAAATGCTTGAAAAGAATAATTTCTAGATTCCCCATGCAATTTCTGCCACAGGAAAAGTTTTCCATGAATGCAAAAGTGGTCCAAATACATAGATACTACATATTGCTAACAGTTTTTAAGGAGCATTGATCCATATAGGATACCAAAATCAGTAAGCTCACGTATTTTTCCCTCCCTTATGTAAAAAAAAAAAAAAAAATCTAAGAAAGAGTACTACTCTTGCAATGAAATTTCAGAAGAGAAGTGCCACATCTTACTGCACACAGTAGAAGCTGTCCTTCCCAGAAGTAAGGCTGAGAATTGCTAGAACAGTCCATTTAATACGCTATGCACTCCTGGTATTTACCAGTGTAATAACGCAAAACTCCATTGTCATTGCATTATGAAAGGTAGATAAAGAAAGAGAGGTACACAAATTGCAGTACTGGAAGCAAAATAAGCTCTTGGTACTGCAATAAAAATTCCTAACAGGGGCTCTGGAAGAGAGAACAAATTGATATCTTCTGGATTTTCAGCACAGGTATCTAGAAACTCTTGTCTTCAAATATACAACACTTGCTGGGCATTTAGCAACGACACCCGAAAGGAAACTTCTGCCTTAAAGAAGACGCTAAGCACGATACAGATGAGTGTAATAAATTGGAAGAGCAAGGACGGCAACAGTAACATTTAAGCATCTTTCTCAAGAAAGCAGCTTCACAGTGCCTTCAAGTTGGAAGATGACTTGTTCTCTACACACTATTTTCCTCTCCCTCACCTCTCGCAGATAGCAGAGACAGCAAATACAAAGCCTTAGGGGTGGATTTGAATTACAAAAAACAATGCCTAACCAACATAATAGAGAACAGAAAAGCCTTATGATGTGAAAGAATTAATGAGTCTACTAAGCAAGTTTAATTTAGACAGTGAAAACACCCTGTGAAAGCTCACTTACAACTGACTAATTAGAACGTTAATTATATTTACCAAAAGCACGATGCTTTTGCATTGACAAAGCCTTTTGATACCATGCATATTTGCACACAAGCCTTTGAAGAAGTTTATTTTTGCTACTTCGTAGGAAAGAATGGATCTTTCTATGAAAGGAAAGCCATAGAAACTGCTCACTTTGTAGTGAGGATAGAGTTCTTCCGAACATCAAATAAAATAAGTGTATGTTGAAATTTACATGTAGTCT
The DNA here is from genome assembly GCA_008033365.1 of Pseudorectes ferrugineus. Taxonomy (NCBI): domain Eukaryota; kingdom Metazoa; phylum Chordata; class Aves; order Passeriformes; genus Pseudorectes; species Pseudorectes ferrugineus. The sequence goes on from QWTY01007655.1 coordinate 47,737, forward strand.
ACAATTCTGCCTTTTTATTTATGCAAAGAAAACCCTACACCTCCAAAAGCAGAGAGGCACAGGGGCTATGAAGGGAGCCCCTCTGCTCCCTTCCCCTGCTGCCCAGCTCGCAGCCTGCGCTCGCCCAGAAGCGCTGTCCCTCCCGTTCCTGCTGCCCCCAAACCAAGCGGCTCTCGGCCAGCTTCTCCAACACCTGGCCCTTAACCCACCCTTCCACCCCGCTGCAAGGCGAGACGCGGACGTCGAGCCCCGCTCCAAGCGGCTCCACTCGCCGTTCTTACCCCCGCGGGGGCCGTTCCCGCCGGGAGGGACGGCAGCTCCCCGCCACGGATCCCGGGCGGGACCGGCGGGACGCGTCCTGCCTGCGCGGGTCACGCAGCCCCGTCCGGGCTGGAGCTGGCAGCCGCCCGTCCCGTCGCGCCCGTCCCTCCCAGGTTTAAATCCCCGCTGCGCGACCCGCCCCCGCCGGCACCATCTCCGGAGATGATGTGGCCTCGGCCCGTCACCCCCACCCCGGGGCACCCAGGGCGGAGCTGCCGCCGCGGCGCTTTCCCCCCGCGGGGGCCGGCGGGCGCTCCCC
>QWTY01007655.1:54883-66939 GCA_008033365.1 Pseudorectes ferrugineus
CTCCGTGCCTCCCTCCGTCCCTCCTCCGCCTCCACCTCCGCCGGCACAGCCCCGGCTTTCTCCCTGAACGCCGGGCACTCGGAGGGAGGGGATGGCGGGGGTCGCTGCCCGGCTGCTCGGGGCGCTGTGCCTCGCCGCCTGCCTGCCCCCGACGCTCGGGAGGGACGCCGGAGCACAGTGGACCCTGGAGAAGGTGGGTCGCGTTTTCCTTTCCCAGGAGCTTCTTGCCTCTCCCTCGGTGCGGGGGGCAGCGCCTTCCCGGCGGGCAGGGGCAGCGGCTGGGCGGGGGGACAGCCTCATCCCTCCTGCCCTGGCCGCCAGCGCGAATTCGGGCTGGGGTCACCCTTGGCGCGGTCCCGCAGGTGAGGGTGGGTGGCATGGCTTCCCCCGTAGCCCGAGCCTGGTGGCTGCAGAGAACAAATCTTCTTCACACGTTTGTCTTTGTCGTCTCGCACCGCCCGGGACCGGGCAGCAAGAGCGATAAGCTTTGTCAGGGGCAGTTGGTGAATTTAAGGGGAAACCCAAACAGGACAAGACAGATCAAAATCTGAAATTATATTCCTTATAACATTGTACTGTACTGCAACTTCCATTGTGATTATGGTGAGTCAGAGGACAGTGACTTAGTTTGAGAAGACAAATAGCTCTTCCAGCAGCATGCACAGGTATCTAGGAAAAACAAGTAGGCATGGTGCTGGTAGCCGGTACCGAATTGTTTTGAAAAGATATAATGCTCGAATATGTTGTAGATCCATACTATATTGTGTCTAATTTAAAGTGGTGTGTGAACTACTGAAGAGTCTCAAGATAAGATTTAATTTAAGAGTGGTAAGCCCTAAACCACAGATTTCTCTGTATAGCAGCTCTTAGTGGTTCATTATGAAACATTAACATAGTTTTCTTCATAAAGAACTAAACCACGTGAAATGTAGGAGAGCATAAAACTGCAAATCACATTCAACTAAACATTTCAGGAATTTCTAAATGGAAAATATACTTCTAGGGTCCTTACCCAAGTGTTTGTAGAAGAGCTGAACTCAAAGTTCAGCAAGAAGCAACTGAATTCCACTAATCCAGTGCACCATTCTCTTCACCAATAGATCAGAGTCCAGGACAAACTGGTAAAAGGAAGCTTCCCTCACACCTTTCCACACCCTTCCCCTTAGTCATTCCCTTTCTGCTTGATTTTATTCACCCCCCGTTCAAGGAAATGTTGGGTTGTTTGTTTGTTTGTTAATGAGATACTCTGTCATTCAGTTCTATTAAGTGTATTTTACAATACATACATATATATGTGTCTGTGTGTAGTTCACTATATAATATATACATAGCTCATGTATAGACTCTGTATCTGTAACATAATACATCTGTATTACACACAATACATGTACATGTACATATATAGTGTATACATAAGAACATGTGGGGCTAAATCTTTAGTCACACTGGTCAATGAACAACCATGTAGCCCCAGTGCTCCTTCTTTCGGCCCCCTTGAGCCCCAGCACTTCACTCCTTAGTTCGTTCCATTCTGACCAGTCAGTCTCCTGGCCAGTGCTGTCAGTAGTGCCATCCAACCACAGAACCATTGCATCTGAGCTCCTCCGCCTGTGCACACTAAGCAACAACAACTTCCTCTTTCTCATCAAATTCTTGTCCTTCAACAACTTTTGTTCTTTCTCCCTGGAGGGAGCTGTGAGCCAGAAATTCAAAGTCCAACAGGTAAGCCTGAGCTACTTGTAGAACTTGAAGTCTTGAGTTTTATACAGCTTAGTACAACAGGCTTAGTGACAACCCTGTCATGAATACATTGTTGTGCCTCCCTGTTGTGGCAAAATAGGGATTGACCAACACTGTAAAGAATGAGTCACTTACAAATCTTATTTTGCTTCTCTTTTATTTCATAACCACTTTTGTAATTCCTCTCACTTCCCAAATTTGAAGATATCTCCATTATTAGAAGTGGAAATTGATTCCTCTCTTTTGAAGTATTTTCATGCATTTTTACTTTAGTAATGTTTCTTTGCAAAGTGATTCAATGACCCCAATTACCAGGCATGTTCTTCACTTGTTCAACTGCAGACATATTTTTCTGAACTTCCTTAATTAAATTGTCCTCCTACACTCTTCTGAAGTACATAGCTTTAGCTTTTCTCTCTCCCCTTACAGCCTTCTCCTCCTAAACTGAACAGCTTCCTGACAGCATTTTCTCTTGTCTGTATCTCTTCTACACTGGTCTAAGTTCCACCATATTAATCTTCTTCAGTTTTGCAACTTCCACAGTACAATTTCCAAACTTTCAAAAGTTCATTTCTATATCAGATGAAATGCAATTTTTCTTTAATCTATGTCTAAATTTGCTAGCATTAAAAATGTTAACTGCCCATCCTAAATTTTGGTGTTCTTACAGTCTTAAAATTCAGCTTTAAACACTGTATTGAAATTGGCACAATAAGATTCAGTGTCTTTGTGTCACCCCTCTGCTTAATTTCACTAGTAAACGTAAGGAGAATTAGAGGAAATGGAGATAAACAGCTAGGAAACAAGAGAAGGGTAGAAGTAAATGTTTACAGTGAAGTCTAGAAAATACTTGTGCTCGTACTTGCTTGTACAAACACAAATGAAGTAGAAAAGAAGTCAAATAGTGAGGCAACCCCCATTTTTTAAACAACATTCATCACGTAGGGTAATAAGATAACAAGTAATAAGATACCTGACTCTCAAGGTCAGTTCACACTCTGGCCAGGTAATGGGTTTTAGGTGTTATTTCAGACACATGTGAAATGACACACATGAGTAGAAAAGGAGAGTGAATTATTTTTTGTTAACACGTACAATGATAGGGTTAGACTACAGATATTTATGAAAATGTCAATTTGATGTAGGGGCAGCCCAAAAGCAAGTTAGCTGTTAAACAGTTTGAAGAAAGAAAAAGAAAAAAATAAAAAATACCGTTGTCCTACAGTATAAACTATGGTGTGCTCACGTTCCAGTTTCTCTCCTTTTGCTCATCTCAGAAAGGCTGACATAGACAAGGTACACTGAAGGACAGCAAGTCTGATCACTCATGTAAGGCAGTTCCAGTCAAAGAACAAATAAACAGAGCAGTATTTTTCATTAGGAGAAAGACAGGAGTAGAGGGAAGACCCTGTGATGTAAATGAGGAATGGATATGATAGTGCCTGAAATAGGAATCTATAAAAACAGTAGTGGCTCAGGAAGTTTCTGAGAAGACAATTGCTAGAGATTGGATAGGTTCAAACCTGGTGTATAAAGGGGCATTTGAGATGTCCTTGGGAATCCCACCTGGCATTCAGCTACCACTCCAGAGCACTACAGGGCTCTTGCACATCAAAGATGTGCATTTGCCAGCTACATAAGGATGTCTCAAGCACTCTGGGTCATCTGATACAGCCCCAAAGGCCTGCGCTTGGGCAACAGAAAGGAAGTCACTCGGGAGGTAGCTCACATGCTAGTGGTTGTCACAGGAGACAAGCTGTCGGTTCTGAGGTTAACCCATGTGTCACCAAGCTGACGAATGTCCCAGCTAGCCCCAGATGAGCCACAGCATTCTGTGCAGTCACACTTACACTGCCACTGTGGGCAGAGGCCACAATGACACAGTTCGCTCCCTCGGGGAGTGAGTTACCTTAGGCATTTCTTTGCAGTACTGCATCTTAAAACATAGACACAGCATAAAGCTAAATATTATTACTACTCGAAACAAAGCTTCTGGTGTTTGTCTCAATAGAAACCTCAGTTGAAGGTGGCGTGGTTGTAGACATGACATGTAGAATTAAGATATTAGGAAACAGAGAACCCATTCATAGGTTGAGGTTTTACAGCTAGCTGGTAGGTAAAACTTTCTCCCATACTTTTAATACTAGCATGTTTTGCATGGAAATGAAAGATAGAGAAGCCAATCATTTCTGACTGAAAAGGGGTTTTTTAATTACTTTTTGTTGGGAGTAAATCAAAGTAGCACAATATACCACTTCTATTGTAATTCTGAAGAAAACTATGGTTAAAAAGTTCTAATAATAGTTATAGTGGTCTTTCTTCTCTCTACCTTCTACAGTATTCTCACCAACCAAGAATTTTAGGTTCTGATGCTATTCAAAAAGTTGTGGCCAACACAGATGTTTCTGAAATGTGGGAGAATGATTTGCGCCCTATCCTGATAGAAAGATACCCGGGATCACCAGGAAGTTACATTGTGCGGCAGGTAAGACAACACTTCCTGAAAACCTCTAAGAACACCTTTATTTATATTACCATTATTATTTATATTCTGGTAACGCCTTTGGTGGCCCCCACTAAAGAGACAGTCCCACTAAAGTGACAGTCACATTCCTTGCATTCAGTAGGATGAACTCTATCATTGTTCAGCTCTAGACTGCATAGTGCCGACATGACACAGCTTGCACATTAGCTGACATAATTTTCCAGGGCTGCATAGCATGATTAAAAAGAAATCTTTTCTTTAAAAATCGTGTTTTAAATTAAAAAGCTTGCCCCAGTTTTGGTACCCAAAGTACAACACAATGGTTGTCCTTTCCCTTGAAAGGGAAACTTGAGCAGGTTTTTGGTTACTGGTTCAAACCCGAGACCATGCATGGGATGAAATAAATGATACCCCCACCACTTTTTCTGGAGAGGCCCATCCTGTGCTGTTACAGTGCCCTGGAGTGTTGCTTCAGATGGGTGTATCAACACAAAAGGGGATCAGAGGGGCCCAGAGGGGCAGGCAGATGAAATGGTCAACATGACAAAGTGCAGCCCTGGTCCATGAACCCGCCAGCTCTGCCAGCCCAGGCACAGCAGTGTCCTAGTGCTGGGCTAACAAACCCAGACTGCAGCTGGCCCCAAGGCAGTAAAGGCTCCAGCACATTGTCTTTGAGCCACAAGAAGTTACCACACAACTGGGTTGCTGCTCTGTCAGCACCTCTGCTCTGCACTCACAGTGTGGGCACCTTCAGGACAGTGTCCATGCTGGCTCTGGATTACGTTAGCCGAGCGGGAGACAGACAAGGGTACAGCTGAGTTTACTAGAAGACATTCACATCATCTCACTAGCCTTCATCTACCCTTCAGGCAGTGACTCAACAGCTCTAAGACAGCCCTAACTACAATACATTTATTTGCCACTCTGGAGTTTGTAGGCTGGAAAAATGCAGCCTTTTTATGATTTGTGTGTGTGTGTGTGCGCATGTCTCTATGGATTTAGTTTTAGATTTGTGGTTTCTTTAGTGATACCCTGGAAGGCAGCCAAATGAAAGGGGGAAAAGGAAGAAAAACAAAACAAACCAGCTGAGCCTAGGCTAGAAGACCACAGATCATGTTCAAAATAGGATCATCCCGTTACAGTGTAACAACATGTATTAAATTAGACCCTCCACCAAAGGAAAAAAAGAAGAGTCCCCTATTGTCAAAACACAATAACAGAATTTGAAATGGATGACACTTCTTTGTTGAGACACAAAAAGCATCAGACTGCTTTAAGGAAAAAGGCTACTGGGAACTCCATCCAGGCTTATATAGTCCTCTTAATCCTTGACAGACATCCTTCACTCTGCCTACTGATAGCTGATAGACCATACAGTGTTGTAAAAGCTTTCAGAGGGTGACCACAACAAAATGGAAGTTTGTTCTAGCACTAAAATCTATGGCAATATTCCTAATGAGTTCAGTAAGAGCAGAACAAGTCTTCAAAGTCTATTTTCCCTTCAGAGGCTTTTCCTAATGTTTACTTAAAGAGAGAGGAATCTGCCTTGAAGAAGCACTCTAGGGACCCATAAAAATAAATTGCTCAACAGAGAAACAGAGATGTCCCTCTAGTATGAGTTAGCCAGAACTCTGGTTGAAGTAGAGCTGGGATTGTTAGAGGTATTGTCTTTAGGTAGGAAGATAACTAAAATGAATGATTTCTTTTATAGATTGTCTTAATTCTTATCTTTACTTTAAGTGAGCTACACTTACAGAATTTCATTTTTAAAACACTGTTCTGAAATGTTTAATTCTTTCTTTAATTTAAAGGAATCTACCTATCTCTTATGGCCTTGTAAACAATTTATGTCACTTGAAAGGCAGATTTCTCACAGAAGCTAAAAAGCCCAACCATCTCACACCAACCAACCAAACCAAACAGCTTTTTTTTTCCTTATACTGCTGTGGCATCTCTGTGTGGTAATTGTCTAAACAGCCACAACAAGGTCTCTGCAGCCAATTCTAACTTTACATTTAAGGGCACATCTGAGTTAAGATTTGAAGATGTTAAATCTGCTCTAGTTACACCTGAAAAAGACACTGACCTGAAAACTTCAGAGATCAAGATCTTAATGTGTCGTAATAATTGGCAATCATTCAAAACACCTTCACGCTCCAAAGACAAGGGTCAAAAGGAAGAAATAACAAGCAAATGAGTCAGTCAAAGGCTCAGGTAGCAAAGTTATACAGTGAAATTACATTTTTTGCTATGAAGTTTATCCTTTAAAATACAATGAATTTACAGAAATAAGAGCCACTATTAATTAGCTAATTACAATTTCCTAATTAAATTTGTCTGCAACATCCTTCTGAAGCAAGAAATATTAATCTGATTGTTTTTTATAATTGCAGCATATCAAGCATCGTCTTCAAACATTAGAGGCTGGTTGGGAAATTGAAGAAGATACATTTCAGAGATACACACCATATGGATATAAAACATTTTCAAATATTATCAGCACTCTCGACCCCTCTGCAAAACGCCATCTTGTACTTGCTTGCCACTACGACTCAAAATTCTTTGGACAACAATGGCAGGACAGAGTGTTTGTAGGAGCAACTGATTCGGCTGTGCCTTGTGCTATGATATTGGAGCTGGCACGTGCCCTGGATAACAAGCTTCAGTTAATCAAGGTAGTTTTTTTGTTTCATTTTCATTTGCTTTTCCAACAGCAACAGGCCTCAGGGCATTTCCACATTCTTTTCCACAGCCCGCATGCTGGGTTCTCTGATTGCTGTGCCTGTTATAAATCTCCCACTGACTCCAAGAACAAACAGAGATCAGTATCTACTACGCTATAAAGTACATTATCACATTAAAATTTCTTATTAAAAGGGTGGATATCTAAAAGTTATCTCCATAAACATAGACTATACAAAAATAAATGATACATGAATAATAGATGTTTCATAGATTTGGAAAGATATAATGCTACTTTCTATCTAAAAGGCACAGAATCCTACTGGGAAGTTCCTATCATACCCAGTAACATCTAGGGTCATTGACAAAGTTTTGTTGCGTTCTGAATCCTGCAGAAATCTCTCAGTTGTATTCTACTTTGGGACACAGATGAACTAATTGTTGTGCAGAAGAGTCACACTCAGGTCCCCCCATCCCATAAGGATTTCAAGTTTTGTTTCTTATCTTTTTTTACCAATTTGAATAGTTTATTTATGAAAGAAGTATAATGTTATCAGTCTGTGTTACCTATGCTACGAAAATCTGCTTCAAAGGGCTGCAATTGCTAGGCACAAAAATCTGTTGAGCCTACAAACTCCTAAAGCTTGTAGGACTACAAATTTGTAGGATTACGGATTCACGAGTGCCATCTACTGGTTCAGTATTCACTATTTACAGAAAAGTAATTCTCATACACTTACAGAGCTTTCACAGAAGAAGTTCTCTTAAAGGTGAGAGACACTCTACGAAGTGTCAGGAGTACGCTCAGCTCAGGTATTAAGATTCCTTGTCAACAGTAGTTTCCAGAAACTGATTTGGCACCTTCTGACATGTGAATGTTTAAGAATGAGAAGATTAAGAATATGCCAATATTTTTAATCACAAAACAAAACACTCCTGTAATACATATGCTTTCATTCAGAAGCTTCATTTATGATAAATTTTCCTGGTGATTATTTTTGAAACAACCTGCACACTGACTTTAAAGACTGGCATTTTTCACTACTAATACATCATTTTACAAGGAAAATTGTTTTATCATTTAAGATGACAGCATTTGACAAAAAGGCAATTAATTACTTTGCACAGGCCACCATTTGTACAGTCTGTTAACAAAATATACTTTGGGATCCATCTGCTTAATACATTTGCTATAATGTTTTTGCTTTGCTTATGGTAGCACAACAGACTTTGTTATGTTTTCAGCCAAATCCATTTATACTTTGACTTGAAGCTGTGATTTTTATCTTGATGTTTCTCCAGTTATATAGAGTAAGTTTAAAATTAATGGGCAAAGACATCTCTCTACATTATTAAAATGTGTTAAGCAGTAGTAGTATTAATAACACAAACACTACTTTCTAAAACTCAAATGGCATTGATACAGTTCCTCCAGAATGTAATGCAAAATGACTGCTGTCCACAGAGCTCTGTCATGTGCAAAGGACAAAGGGCAGCAAACCATTGCCATTGGAGAAATCGATAGACCACTGTGAGCACAATCAATACCATCTTGCCTGCGTGAGCGACATTTTATAGAAGCTTTCCACTACTGTTTATATTGGATCAGCTCCAGCTACTTGGGAGTTGTAGCCCATACAGGACATGACTGCTGCCAGTGACCCCACCTTTTTAACCACATCATGCAATTTTACTTTACGTAGTGTTAATTCATAGAGGGGTTAAAATATTTATAGCAACTGTCAAGACCACAGTTCCCAAAACTGTTCATTTAGTGGAACCAGACTGGGATTCGCCATGCTGTAAATTATTAGGAAATGCTGACAGTTCAAACAAGGCTTCAGATAGTAGACTCCTTCTACACTGGGAAGAAATTTCATACAAATGTCTTTTTTGTGATATATTCTCAGGTTTTAGTGCTGTTATATTTTTGGTTGTTGAAAAGGAAAGACATATCTACCCACTCTCTTTGCTTGGTTTAGGGTGAAGTTGCCTCAGTGATTGCAAGTTCCCCTGAATGAAAAGAAAGGTCTCAAAGAACCACCAACTTGACAAATACATAATTCACCTCCACTGATGCACAGCTGTAGCAATTATATTAATCCTTGTGGTGCAATCAAATAATAATATTAGCACTCCCATCAGGTGTTGTTACTGACGTGTCTCCTCATTATTTGAGATAATGTTGCTGCTACCTGGTTTTGTAGATCTGTCTCAACACAGCTCACGTCTTCCAAAGTCAGAAATTAAACTTTTATCCAGAACCAAAATGATACAAGATGGAGAATGTGTCACTGTGTTAGATAAATAACAATTACCTTTGACTGATCACTACCGCTATTACACCGTAATAACAGCCAAAGGAAGGTTTGCATAGGGAACCTTGAAAATACACCCTTATTCATTGTTACTTACATGACTACAGTATTTTCCCTTTATTTAATGTTCTGGCCAGAATCAGTTATTTTACTTTTAACTTCCTCCAACAGGCCAGCTCAGCATCTAGACCAGACCTTTCACTTCAGCTCATTTTTTTTGATGGTGAAGAAGCCTTTGTCCGGTGGTCCCCTTCCGATTCCCTCTATGGATCTAAACACTTAGCTCAGAAAATGGTATCTACTCCACACCCACCTGGTTCAACAACCACAAACCAGCTGCAGGGCATAGTAAGTGGCTTTCACCTCCTTAATGAACAATAGTAAATGGCATTTTTAAAAATATTTACTTAGTAGGTAACTGGCCAAATTCCCAAGAAACCACGACCCCACTAAAGTTAAAGGAAGAGGCAGGCTTCTGGAAACATTATGAAATATGATAGAGAATTGGCAAGAGCTTTTCAGATGATTAGACCTGCTGCATGCAAGTATGAGGAGGAGTCATAGAAAAATCAAATTACACCAATTTACTAGAATATAAACTAGGATACCCACCTTCTTCAGGAAAAGATAATTCAAAGTGATAAGGAAAGAGCACAAACAGTATTGGCCTATGAACAAATCTCCCCTAGCTCAGTACTAAGCTACAGCAACCTCTGTTTTCCTTTGATTCCTACTAACATTCTGGTTGTCTGTTTCCTTCTACTTTCCCTGTTTACTGCTGAGGCACTTCTGTCACTGCTTCTTGTGACTCATAAAATGTCTTTCCCTTGACAGACTTCGTTGTTCTCAGGGGAAGAAGCAATTTCCTCTTCTTTCTCCCCACCTACCGTAGTTTTTTCTTTTAAAGAGATATAACACACAAATTGCACGCTAAGCTATGCAGCCTGCTTCAGCTTGAGGAACAGGGAAACAGCCTGTCTTTTCCCTCCTTGGAAAGACAGCAAAATGTATCAGATTGGAATCAGGTTCTGCTAGTGAACTCAGGCACCATGGTAGAAAAGCCAGATCTTTGGCCAGAGCTAGCAAAGACCTGCTCATGACCTATACAGGAAACCAAGAGGTTTCATTGCTGCTGGTGGTGTTGTAGGAAACCGTTCTGTACTAAAGATTCTTTCTTCTGTAGGACCTGTTTGTACTACTGGATTTAATTGGTGCACCAAACCCAGTCTTCCCCAATTATTTTCCAAACACTATTCGATGGTTTCAGAGGCTTCAGGCAATTGGTAAGGAGAAGGATACAGGCTTTGAATGAATTTCAAAACCTAGTGAGTAGTTTCTGAATGCATTAAGTTCTGTAAATCAGATTTTTAGATTAACTTTCTGGTTTACAGTAATAATATTTGATAATGTAAATGTGAAATTTGGTTCATCTTAAACCTATATGAAGATTTTGATATTTAATTAATAGAACAACTGAGGAAGACTCTCAGACATTTGGAAGCAACAAAACAGATTCTATTACTGATTGTCACTCTGTGACTCTTGGCAACTGCTTCACTTCTGTTTTAGTTCTCACTTCTGTAAAATGATGGTAATACCACCAATCTTGAGGTCTTCCAAGTATTAAACAAATGCAACAATGACTGTCTAGTCACCACTGCCTTTTTCTTCTTTGATGGAAAAAGCTTCCATGTGAGAAGAAAAATAATTCAAATGTGCTAACATGCCTCATTGTCCAAAAATTGTAATAATCACTTTCATTGCGCATTACAGAGCAAGAGCTACACAACATGAATCTGCTGAGGAATCACCCTGTTCAAAGTCAGTATTTCCGGAGTACTTTACATCGAGGCTTGGTTGAAGATGATCACGTTCCATTTTTATTAAGAGGTACTGGAAATTCTTCTATTTTGAAGTGTATGTTCAGTAAGAAATGCATCATTTAGTGAACGAGCAAGTGCATATGCTCCTGTTTTTCAAGCTTATTTGCCCCAACTCGAGGCTTCTGAATCCAACTTTACAGCTTTGAAAAGCATACCTGAACAAAAGCTGCAATAAAACATACTTATCATCATTTTGCTGGAGCTTCAATGGTACTGAGAGAATGGAAATGTCTGTCTGCAGCAGTGTCCTATAAAATTAAGTGACCCTGCTCCACTCAGCAGAGTGCCTTCAAAACCAAGGTGTGCCAAATAAGGGCAGATTAGTGAACTCTTCTGACTGAAGTTTTCTCAGTACAGCAAGGACTACAAGAGTCATATTGCTAGAGAAGGGTTAACCAGAAAGGAATGCAACACTAGTTCAATGAAGAGGGTGTTTCCCTAGGAAAGGAGGGAGGTATCTTCATATCCAGCCCCTAATTTTACCACTGCTTATGGTCTGTTAACTACTGAGTAATGCAGAATGTGCACACAGCTCTGGAAGCAGGCACAGGGGCAGCTGCACGTCTCCACATCTACACAAGTGCTCTCTTCACTGAGCTCTGCGTACTGTGTCCTGCTCAAGGGCCCTTCAACTCCACAAATGTTTCATTTTTCACACCAAGGCAGGGCCTGGGTCCAGCAAATCCAACACAGCCATCATATGCATATCCAGGGATATAAAAATCCTACACAGGAGAAGCTAATAGGGGAAAACAATGACTACACCTCCAAACCGTTTCTAATCTCGTAACACCTAATGAAAAAAAATTGATTCCTTAGTGGTATGCAGCAGAAAAATCAGAGAGAAAAAGCAGTAAAACAGGAAAGAGGCTGAGAAAAAAAAATGCTCCTCCCCAAAAGCAATCAGGAAGCAGAAGACTGATTTAATTCCTCTTTTACCTAAAAGTT
>QWTY01007657.1:0-11167 GCA_008033365.1 Pseudorectes ferrugineus
GACAGATGCCCAGCCCATCCCCAGCAGCGATCGGTGCCTCCCGGCCAACTCTCCCCAGTTTATACACTGAGCATGATGCTCTGTGGTATGGAATATCCCTCTGGCCAGTTCAGGTCAGCTGTCCTGGCCGTGCTCCCTCCCAGCTTCTTGTGCCCCTCCTTACCGGCAGATCACGAAGTCCTTGACTTTGGGTAATTACTGCTCAGCGACAACCAATACATCAGTGTGATATTAACGTTATTCTCATACTAAACCCCAAATACCGCACTGTACCAGCTCTTAAGAAGAAAACTAACTCTATCCTTGCTGAAGCAAGAACACTGTCCCCAGAGTCTGTGAAGACCATATCGTCAGCTGACGATGCATTTGTTAGTGGATTGTGCTCATGTTGCTGTACAGGCAAGGTGTGGGTCTTGACATGGGGCATGTTCTGCAGTGAGACCAGCGGCATGGTGTCTGTTATGTCAGTGGCTTCACACACGGAAGATGCATGTAAGGAGTCCACGACATGTGAAGTGTGGACCAATAACTTGCAAAACTCCTGGGTTAATCTTCTGTGAAGTCTAGTGCATGCTATATTCAGGCAAGAATGAACATTTATGTGTACCAGTTTTTGGGGGTGCTGCTGAGCCACTGTCTAAAATACAAAGCCTCTTTCAGCAGCTGTGGAAGATCAGATGCATACTGGTGCTATGCTGTGTACTTGCTGTCTCAGTGAAGCTATGTCTGTAGGTGTTGGGCTAAAAAGTTGATAAGAAAGTAAAACTGATACAGTCCAATAAAACTGAAAGCTGTTCTTACTACCCTTTGTTTCTTTTAACAGAAAAATAGTACACAAATGTTTACAATTGCACAGAATCTGGGATTTCACTTAGCGTATCTTTTTGCTATTAATTTATCAAATATTTAATATATTTCCCTGTTCTATGAATTCTCCTCAGCCACAAATAGTTTCAGTAATTACTTTATGGCAATTTTTGGAACTTTACCCATAAGTTGGGCTGTGGATGGAACATTAATCATGTTACAATTTGTGATTTTACTGATGAAGGAGCATGCCTTTCTCTGTTCTTGAGAAGTCTATGAATAGAGTTATGTATTTACAAACTCAGGAAAACAATACAGAATATTTAGAATATATAGAAAAATTTCCCCAAAGGTATGTAGCACAAAAACACGATAAGAAAAATAGGCTTCATGCTTAGTTTTCTCTAGGCACAAGACAGAGTTTCTGTTTTGTCCGGAGAAAGTGATAAGTGCAGTTTTCAAAATATAGTAAGAAATTATGGTATTTACAAACCTTATATGCTGTAGAAGGCTTTATGTATTTGATGTTGGAAGTCAGGTTCCTATGGACTCAGAAATGAGTATAATAAAAATTTTAATTATCTCTGCAAATCAGATACTACCAGAATTTTATCAGAGCCCAGAGGGAGTAATATGGTATTTTATATTTTTTTCTTGATGCAAATTGTTTGTGTAAATGGTGTATGTAATTTAGTATAATATGCAGTCAGTAACAGCTTTCTGAAAAAATCCTGTCTTCTTGATTATTACAGATTGAAGCTACTGATTCAAAGAATAACGTGTTGGTGTTCTTTAAGCTGAGACCTGATGTAATTACTGAAGATAATCTTCACAGTAATATTCTTGTGTCATCTATGCTAGATTCACCAATCAACACCCTTTATCAAGCTGTACGACAAGTTTTTGCACCAGTATTACTGAAGGTGAGCAATATACCAGTTTAAATGTTTTGTAGATTTATATTGAGACACTGGAATTCAATTAGATGTTACTTGATTCTGAGCTAAACATTTTATGTTATGAAACCAAAGTATTTGAAGAGATTAAACAATGGGTGATAGTTAATTTCTAAGTTAAAGAAAGTACTTAAGCTCCTATCAGTAAGGATGAGAGGAAGATTCTGGTCATACATATTCCTGACTGGAAATGTGGAATACACTGGACAGTGGTGGTTAATTTGGAAAACAGCTCACACATTTTCAGAGTGCCTTTATAAACCCAACAACTGGCTTTTGATTTTGTGATAAAAAATGTTTTTTATAGTATTATTCTGAATAGTTAAACGAAAAGAATGAGGTGCTCTTCCTTGACTTTAGGGAAAAAAAATGCTACATTGTCCCACCATGTGGTTTGTACTTAATCTGAATTTTCTATATTTTTTAAGAAAATAGTAATTGCTCTATCATGTGAGTCACAATTTTTGAAATTTTCATTACAGGATGAGAAGTGGAGTAAAGCATTTGATCCCAAACTCCAGAAACTTCTAAGTGAGCTTGAAGCTGGCTTGAGTACTGCTCTCAGAAGACCAGATCCCAGTTACACAGGAACAAAATTCAGTGAAGATGATGTGCGAGGTTTGTTTTGCAATTATGTCTTTTATAGTTAATTTTGAATTTGGAGTAAATAACTTATTTACAAGTTGAGTGTTTAGGCTCCTCAGTGATTGCACAGTGTGAAATATAACTGGTTGTTAGTAGACTGGAATTACTGACGGTCATGCCAGGAGACCAGAGTTGACTTTTATACTGCATCTAGTCAGGATCAGAAGTTAAAGGATGTTTACATAAGCATATAGTAAAAATTTTCTTTAGAAAGTATGTTCTGACAGAATATATTTTATAAACATTCATTTATTTCATATATAAATATTTTCTATTTTATTTGCAGCTATACTTACACCAACAGATGAATTTCAGTTCTGGAGAGAATGTGCTCATCATGGAAGTAAAGGGTGTAGTAAAGACAGAGCTTCATATTTTAGAGACCTATTTGAGGACATTGCAAAAGTATGTTTTATTTTGTATGATCAGTGATACATTTTTAGACTTAGTAAAAAACACTCTTCCTATGAAATATGTGTCAGTATATGTACACTGTTTCCAAATATATGAATATATAACTATTTAGTTATTTTTTCTTAGGCAAAATTTTACTTTAAATGATATTCATGTAATTTGTAGTGACAATGGTACATGGGAATGCCGACATTTAATTGGGAGCGGATTTGATCGTTGAATACTAGGAGCTGCTGTAGAAATACAACTGTATGCTACAGTTTGTCAACTGGGGATTGATTCACGAGATGAAAAGGACACTGTTAATGCTGTCATGCAAAGTTTTCGGCACCCACAAAGCACTTTCTTGAATATTGCTTCAGATATCAATGAATACTTCACATGAATAAACTTACACAAATGCTTGGTTTTTTGAGAGGATTATGACATATTCTGTTATACAGTCAACCTCAGGAAACTACACCACTTGCCAGCTTCAGAAAAGTGTAAATGTTTCTACAGTACTATTTGCAAAGTAAACATATTAAGGATTTTTTTTCTAGGATTATTACAACTTGGATACTCTCTCATTATTTGAAGTTGTGGATTTGGTGGAGGCTACCAAGGATACCGCTGATGGTGTGTGGAGACAAACAGAACATGATCCTTATCCACAGTCTCGCATGCATAATCTCTTGGATGTGATAGGTAAACCTTTATGCAGTCTTTATTAAATGAACAGTCGAGAAAAGTAAAATGATTCCTTGAGCAGAGACCTTCTTCCTTGTAAAGGCACCAATAACAGCCCACAGCATGAAGGTGCTTGCTTCTTGTAATTATGATCCATGAATATTACTTGCCTTCTAGTATGCGATAATTCAGCCAGTTCTGGTAGATGCCTTCACACATGCTTGGGAAGGTGATAGAAGATGGAGTTGGATACCTTTCAGCCTGTGGGCTGGATTTGTCATGCTTCTGTTTGACTCCCTGTCTTTCTCTCAGAGGAGAAAATTTATTTGCATAAACCCCTATTAAAGGTCTGTTCAGTCTGTGCGGAGGTGAGAGCAGGTTGTGCAAAGAGGTTCTCTCATTCTCGACAGCAGCCGCACGTTTGGGGACAGGCATAGGACAGTGAGTTTGTGTGCTGCTGCCAGCTGTGTGTGTGCATGAGAGAAAGAGTTGTGGGGAGCAGCCAGATACTGCCATGGCTGCTGATAAAGACAGGTGCTTGTGTGTGCAATCCAGAATCCAAATCCATCAGCTTCACATGTTGGACCAACCTCTGTTTACCTTGGAGATATTCAAGAGATTTATTGAATCTGAAACAAAATAATGTTATTGCTGCGTTTGTGTGATGTGAAATCAAGACACTACACTTTTTAAAAAATGTGATTGGAATGTGGTGTACCCTTTAAAGGAATTATTTTAAACAAACATAATGTCTTGTTTTTTTTATACTTTTTTGTCTTCTAGGTGGCTCACTAGGTAGATTTGTTCAGAGAAAATTAGCGGCTTTGAACTTGTGGGAGGATACTTTTCACAGTGTTAAAGAAAATATACAGGCTGGCATCTTGATTTGTGAGCAGTGGGTGTCAGCTTGTGAATACCTAACTGGACAACTATGGCAACACTATACTCTACATCCATGGAAAAATGAGAAATATTTCCCTGAATTGATAGCCAAACTTGGCAAACGTCTTGATGAGGTAGAGATTGGAATTATATACATTAGTTTCATTAGACACAGAATTAAACAACATTGTTTTAAGTTAAAAAAGGGAATCGAAATATTTTCATAGTCTTTGCAGAGTCAGATAGTATTCCATAATCTGTTTATCTGAGCCTTTCAAAAGTTTCTTGTAAAAAGGAGAAAGATGGGTACTTGTAAATGTAAGTTTTATGTAAAAATACATTTGATATATCAAATCCTTTTTTTTCCTTATAGGTGCTAACTGTTAGAACACTGCATGAAAAACTTATGTTCTTTTTGCCAGCTGGAGAACAAAATTCTTTACATCTTTCTCATGTGTTTGAACCCTTTGCTGGCCTAAATCCTGTACACTATAATCCTTACACAGAGGTATAATGCTTATTTTTAATTTATTCACATACTTTCTATGTCTTTTTGCAATGTGTACAGTCCTAAACTAATACACGAACTCATTATCTCTAGCCATTATGGAAAGCAGCAGTCTCTCAGTATGAAAGAATTATTGCACCAGCGCAACAAAAAATAGCAAGCAGATTGAAGAAATTTATTTCAGAAATTCAGGACAGTCCACAGCAG
Organism: Pseudorectes ferrugineus; assembly: GCA_008033365.1. Classification (NCBI taxonomy): domain Eukaryota; kingdom Metazoa; phylum Chordata; class Aves; order Passeriformes; genus Pseudorectes; species Pseudorectes ferrugineus. The sequence continues at coordinate 5,089 of QWTY01007657.1, forward strand.
GTATGGGTAATTCTGTAGTCTGAAAACTTTCCTGAAGATCAAGTTATTTAATGCCTAAGTAGTCAGTTTAAGGGATAGGAGTAAGTACTTAGAGCCGAAGACAGCACTATTGGGTAGTGTCAGCCTATGTTTAATTTTTTTCATGAGAAAGTGGTAACGTTTTTAAATCTTCATATTCCAGCTTCTTCAAATATTTCAGAAGCATAAGGAACTGATAAAGCACCCAAATATAAGCAAAGAATTGCTTTTTGAAAGGGAAACATTACTAGCAGCACTTCAAGATTATGTCAAAGGTATTTAATTGCATTAGTTTTTTTGTGAATGCTAGGATCTTTATTCTGGAATTATGTCGGTTTTCCTAATGTATTTTTATAACTGCAATAATGATCTAAGGTTGTTCTATGAAATTTCTGGTCTAATGCATCTTTTGCATGTGTTAGACTATGAGTCAGACTTTGAAACTCGATGCCATGGTGTTCCTGGTGATGTTTCTGGACCACTGTCAGGCAAGAACCTTTCTGAAGTTGTCAATAATATTGTATGGGTACAGCAGCTGGAACTGAAGGTAAGAGATTCTGTTACTGTTTACACACAATTTATCATAGAATGTAAAACATGGTATTTGACATTTTTGTGGGGAATTCCACACAGAAAAATTGTGGGCTTCCCAAGAGTTATATAATCAAGGTTCCTTATTAGTGGTGCTGCTTACTAAGTTGAATTTTTTTAGGCAGACCCGGAATGCAGTCTTTTTGTAGTATACTGAACTTTTTTTAAAAAAAAAAAAAAAAAAAAAAGAACAGAATTCGGACAGGAGGTGTTTTTGTTAAATTTTACCCTCCAGTTTGCATTTTAAAATTGTATTTAAGATTCACAGACAGCCAGATTCTGAAATCCTAATTCTCACTTGTTATTACTAACCTTTGTAGTGTCCTCTTGAAATCAAAGGGGTTTCTTGGTAGTACACTTTGAGCTTGTGCCTGACAGAGAATTTACAGTAGTAAAAGTAAATGTACAACAATTCTGTTTTAATTTATCTTGTTTTTGCAAGCTTGTATTTACACTTTAGTAGGAAAATTTGAACATTTTTTGGAAAATATTGACCAGTGAAAACCAAAATGTTTTTTGTGAACATAAGTGCCCTCTACAATAACTATAGATTTGAATGAGAATAGAAGTTACTTATCCCAGAATAACTATTAGCCCAGTTCAGCTAATGTGTGTCAGTTGTATGTCTGCTTTAGGCTGTGCTAAATTTTTTAGTTGCTCTCAAATCTCCACTGGTTGTATTGTCTAGGGTTTTAGTTTGTCCACATGTAGATGTGAAATTCCATTTCAAATACCTTTGACTATTGTCATGGACCTTACAGATACAATGGAAGACAATAGAAGAAGATGGGAGATGTGTACCTTTACAGAGAGTTAATTAAAGACAAAGTGGGTATCTTAATAGTCGTGGATGCCATTGGTGGAGAGTTTATTCAAACCTAATTTACTGTAAAGAGAATTCAAACATCTGGGACACAGTTCAGAATTCACTTTTTTTTCTTCCTAATCGGCTTTTGAATCCCACTTGGATGTTTTGTGATACTGATTTTTATTGTGGTGATTTTTCTTTTCTGATTGAATACTGGGAAGTTAAGCTTCTTTTCTTTGTTATTGTGTTTAAGGTGGATGATTCTATCAAGCTGGCAAAAGCTCTTCTGTCTGACTTACCCGGATTTCAAACTTTTCATCAAAATGCAGATAGTTTTCTGGAGCAGTTAAAAGTATATGAACAAGAACAATTTGATGATTGGTCTAGGAATATCCAGTCAGAATTATCAAATCCCAAGTCAGGACTTTGGTAAATACACCCTTGTTTAAATAATGTTTATTAAAGAATGAAATCTGTAGTGTGATGTAATTCATTAGAACTTGACAAAGGAAATAAAAAAAATATTACAGGATTGAGAATGAATGGAGAGAAAAAAGAGAACAATTTATTATATTTTCATCATCCTGCCAGTCTTGCTTGCTAAGGTGAAGTATACAGGACAGTATTATTAATAACTAATTAATAGCTAATATTGCAGATTAATAACTAATCTTGCAGTTTCTGTTAGCACCTGGAATGAAAGACATGTTTGGTTTGCTTGTTGTTTTTACTTGTTACCCATTGTAGTCCTTATAGTGATAATGTATAGAAACCAGATGAGATGGGTGTATAGCTATGATACACAGATGACACATGTAGAGTAACAAATTAATTGTTATTCACAAGAAATTCTACAGTCTACATAAGGCAGATGAAAGAAGGGTAAGCATATAAATTTAAATTTTATGAATTTTGTTTCTAAAAATAACAAAATTTCTTTATGGGATATTAAAATATATTTTAACAATTTTTGTTTTAGTCGATTTGCCACATAGCTTCTGTCTTCAACTCTGAGTGTTGCAAAATTCCTCTGAAAAGAATTTGTCTGCAGTTACAGAGGATGCAGGAGTTGATACTTAAGTGAAAACCTTTATTTTAATGAAAATACTCAAATATAGAACAGCAATCTAATTTATTAGTATCATAAAATTTTGTTATTGTGAGATCTTAAAAGATGTGACGTGGTTAATTAAAAGAACAAGAAAAGAAGAAGCTCCCTACAAAGGGGAACGCAATGGATATCGGAACTAGAAAAGAGATGAGAAAAAAAAAGAAAAAAATGAGTAAGGCTGAAGTGTTTATGAAAGGATGGTGGTAGAAGCATTGCTAAAGTAGAAAAAAAAAAAATTGGAGTAAAGTCTGAAGAGAAGCTGATGTTCTTACTAGCATCTGGTTGAATATACCAAAATGCTCCATTGATGCAAGTTCTGATTCTTAGATTGATTCCCTCATTATTTTCTCCCCCTTTGCAGTACTGAAGACTGGGGCGGTAAGGTGCCTGCTTGAGAGAATATGATGGATACAGTGTACTTTAGAAATACTGTCTAGCTGTGAGTTACATGTTAGCTATTGTCACAAACCAGAAAAGCTTTGTAAGCAAAAATGATAGGCATTGTTAATTCTATCTTATCTTCATTGGCTTTGAATTAAAGGAAAGGTTACTGGAATAATTTCTGAGTAAATTAAAATGTTAATAAGCATAGAGAAACAAAATAGAATGACATCAAGCTGTTTAGAATAGTTTGTTATATTATGGTAAAATGCACCTAAGAAAGGATAAGTATCAAATTATATTCAGTAATATGATTGATTTTGGTTCAGTATCCAAGCTAATAGCCCTGTGATGGAGTTGGATCCCATTTCTGGAACATTAAACATACTTTACTCAGATCGTTTGGTGACTCTGCTAAGAGAAATACGTCAGCTATCAGCACTCGGGTTTGCTATACCAGCTAAAATACAGCATGTTGCAAACACTGCACAGAAGTTCTGCAAGCAGGCAGTCATCCTCAAGCAGGTATACGATTATGCCATAATAACTTCCTCTTCTGACTTCCTCTCTTTAGTTTGCAGAGCTTTTCTACAGTGCTGTCTTTTCTGTCTGTGTGTTTAAGCTTTTCTCTGTGCTTGTCTGTTTAAGTGACTTCTTTCTTGAACAAATTAGCTAAATTCATAAAAAAAAATGTAAAGATATGCTTTACGATTTCAAAATCGTCTTCTTTTGAAATACAGTATTAAAGCCATATGAAGTTACTGTATGAATATACAAAAATAAGACAAGTAATTAGTTGATCACCTAGTTTTAGTCTCAGTTTTTTATAATTATAACTAAAGGGAATTGTCATAAAATGGAGCAACTTGTCCTTACCATTGCTAGTTTTCAACTGAAAATATATTAGTATTTTAATGGAAATATGTGTGGGGTTTTTGGGGGTGGGTGCTGTGTTTTCTTGATTGCACTTAATGCCATGTATGTTTTTGTTTGGCTTATATTTCAGTTCAATTTCACATGAGGTGTCATTGATATCTGAGATACCCCTACAGCTAAGGGAAAGGTGACATAAGACCTTTTATTTGTTCTTGTAGATTTAAGCTCTCCTTTTTTACAGGTGGCACATTTCTATAATTCCATTGATCAACAAATGATTGGGAGTCAGAAGCCAATGATGTTACAATCTGCTCTAGCATTTGAACAGATAATTAAGGTGAAAGAATTCCCCTCTCTTTGTCTTTTTAATTTCAGTGGTATCTGTGTATATTCTGTGCCACTTTTTCTGCGTTTATTGCATTGTAATTAAAAAAATGATTTCTTGATAAACAGGTGAAGTTGATTAGCAATTATTAATGTCACATTTTTGGTGTTGATCTGTGCAGAACAAAGGTGTCGTCTCATCTTCAGATGTCTGCTTATGTTTGTGGAGCAGAAGTCTCAACATCAGTTATCTATTTCCAACTCTGTTAGGAGTCTGTCATTAATCCTTCTCCAGTGCACCGATGTAGCTATAACGCTATGCCCCTCCATGTCTGTGATTTGCCAGATTATTTTGTCTCTAGTGCAACTAGGGAAGAAGAGGTCCTCCATTTTTTACTAGGAATAAAACCATCTTTCTCATATTATCACTTCCTGTATGCTAGCTGGTAGACTATTTTTGTCATTAAATCTTACAAAGTTTGTGTATTTTTAAAGCATTCAAAATCTGGTCCTGGAGGAAAAGCTCAAGTAACATGGGATAATCCCAAAGAACTGGAGGCTTATATCCAAAAACTCCAAGCTGCTGCTGAACGGCTTTCCACTGAAAATAGAAAATTAAGGAAGTGGCACACAAACTTCATTGAAAAGGTATATTTTCCAAATGAAATTGAAATCATGTCTATTATGGCATACCTTAACCTTTCTTTCATTTACATAATGATGAGTATGTTTATTATTCCTTAAAATTCTTTTAACAGGTCATATCGCTTATGAATATTGATCTGCTTCGGCAGCAGCAGCGTTGGAAAGAGGGACTTCAGGAGCTCAGAACTGGTTTTGCCAGCCTCGAGTCACAGGCAGGATTTGATTTTCATACTGCAAACTGTGAACATTTGACTTTTCAACAGTAATCAAGATTTACGACTCAAACATAGCATGACTGAATTAATTTTGATTAAGGAGTTACTAGCTGTCTTAGGAAAACATCTGTGTTCTAGTTAATGCCAGATGTGAGGTAAAATCTCAGATGAGGAGGATGGAGGTAATTTTTTTATGTCATACTAGTAATGGGAGAAGAACTTTTGGTCAATAACAGGTGTTAGATGAGGAAATGGGAAAACCTCGGGTAATGTAGATCAGTTGTGTCTGAGCCATTAATGCAAGGTAAAATGAAGAAATTGGTACAGATAGTGAGTGATCCCCACACAGAATAGAACAAATGTATAAAATTTAGAATTAAAATGCATTTCTGCCTGAAATAATAAGAAAAACATATTTTTGTTTGTTCCCTTACCAACTGACAACTTTTAGAGTAGAATCATAGAATCATTAAGGTTGGAAAAGACCCTTAATATCACTGAATAAAATGTCAAAGATTTTGATTAAGAATATCATATGATCAAAGTAAGCTATTTTGAGTTATCATTCAAGTCAGTTTAATTTTTCCTATAGCCTTCAGCAATCAAAGAACTATATTCTTAGATGGACATGTTGTTCTTATCCTTTATAATGCAAATGCAGATTACTTTTGTTGGTATTTGCCAGTCAAATAAATGCAGTATCTTTACAGTATTTTACTTCTAATTTTGTTTCCATTTTCTCAAGGTAATATGAAAAATAAGTGGATTGATTCAGCTTCTGGCTTGTAATTTCTTTTGAAGTTTAATTTGCAGATTTTTATCTTAAAGTCAGTATATTTTATGAAAATAATCTAGATTTGCTTTAGGATCTGTTTGAAAATTATTTTGGTATTACACAATATTTTTAGATGGAAAATTGCCTGAACTGCATTCAGTCACTCTTTAAAAATCTTTGAGTAGAAGTGATAAAACTTAACCAAATGTATAATCTTTTCACATTCCAAAAATTATAGGATGGTATAGTCTTACTGCTGTCATCATCAAGATTTTATGTATTTCTTAAAAAACTCCATTTATAATTGTCTTAAGGCTTAATTAAGACAATTTCAG
>QWTY01007661.1:1988-14046 GCA_008033365.1 Pseudorectes ferrugineus
AATGCTCTCAGGCACAGGGTGTGGTTCTTGAGGATGTCCCATGCAGGGCCAGGAGTTGGACTCAATGATCCTGTGGGTCCCTTCCAGCTCAGGATATTCTATGATTCTACTGGACCTTTTGGCATTGAATGTTTTTATTCTATAGAATTTTGACTAGCACTGTAAGTACTATAGCATAATGCTACAGGAGAGATAAATAAAATTAACAGATTTACCAGCTCTGGGGAGAAAAAGTGATTTCAAAATGTTGCCTAGAGAATAAGGTTGAAGCCTTCCAAACAAAGACTTCAGTGTTGTTTGCAATAATGGCAAATAGTTGTTTGTATATACAGAATTTTGTATATACACTCTGTTCAGCTGATTCTATTCTCCTATACTAATCAAGGTATTGAAATGGCTATTCCAGACATCTCTTGTGAAATCTGTTTAAGAAAGTTTGGTCTCATTTTCAGTTGGAATTATCCTTAGTTCCAGTAGGATATCCAGAAGAAGGAAACACCCACTAGGTCTCCAAGGCTCAAAATCAGTGCTATGTGTATAAAAGATTTAAAATTACGTCCATTCTCCATGCAAAACTCCTGACAAACAAAAAAAATCAGGTTCAAAATCATGTGACTTTCTCAAGGTTCCCGGGAGCTTGCAGCCCAGACTTTATACTGGGGAGTTTCAGACCTTGAAGTGGTGGCCCAAGCAACACTAGCAAATAACTATTGTACAACTCTGAGCAGAGAAATTGTTCGATCCAGAAGCTGCTTGTCCTGACTGCAGCTATTTTTTGCAGAAAACCACAAGATTTTACTGGCTGAACTCAATGGCATGTGTGTTGAGCTCTCCAAGGAGTGCAAAGAACAGCAATTCTGGCAGTTTCATTTCCCCACTGATGGCAAAAATAAAGAAAAAAAAGAGAGCAACAGTGTGACACATAACTGCTACACTGGATTTTGTGGTATTGCTTAAACAGAGAGTCAGCGTGCAGCTCAGCTGTTTGTAACCACAGAAACAGAAAATGTTATTTGGAAGGAGGGAGGACGTACACCAAATCTACTATGTCTCAAACCTGACAGTGTTTCTTTAAAATGTTCTTAAACCTGTTTAACACACCCCTACTTTTCACCACTCCCTGGGAACATGCACCACTTATAGCAACTTGTAAATCAAGAAAAACCAAACCCAGCAATTTATTCTCCAGTGTGCACTGGATATTTTCACACACCCAGCTTGGCCATATAATTAAGTTACAACAAAGCTCACTAGCTTGGAGCTTTCTGCTTCAACCTAAAATGACTTCAGCACTGTAAGTTTAGAAGTCTCAAATATTCTGGAGCAGAATTGCATATTACAAAATTATATTAAGAAAACTAAGAAAATATTTAGAAGTCAAAGATTGTGATTTATGCACAATGCCATGAGGTTCTGTTCATAGATTCATAGAAGATGCCAAAACTAATTTATACTGTTTTATCTGAAGGTCAGGGATCTGAACAGAGTAAATATAGACACCTACAAGTAAAGCAGTTAAACCCCAAAATTCAAGTCTTAACTGTTGCTATAGCTAGAGGATTCAAATACAGAAAAAGACATATTCTTTCTAAGAATAAAACGAATATTTCCTTTATATCTGTGAGTGAAAGGGATGGAACTGTCAGGAAAGAACAATTTTTTTTCCCTCTCTCTTCTCTCATCTTACCATTTCTTTGTGTGGCAGACTCCTACATGGCCAGATTATAGTTTTCTAGTCACATTTTTTGTGTAAGGGGCCACAGTGCAGCAGGGGAGCACATTTTTATAGATGCAGTACTGTTGAGGCTGCAGAATGAGCTTTGCAGCTTGAATTCTATCCAGACAGAGGAAAAAAAACCAACAGTATCCTCGTTTCCTTTTCCTTTTAATTTGACAAGAAGCCATTGCTTTATGCAAGAGAAAAAAAATTATTTGAAATCCTGCCATTACATGGAATTCATCTGACATGTATAGGTATCTACAGTGTAGATGCCTAGATCTGACTTGTAATTTTTAGGCTTCCTTTCAAAACAGTGGAGAGAAATAGTAACTTCCACAGCCCAAGCCTCTGACCTACTTTAATCTGCATTTGTGTGAGATTGCATTAGGGGTGTCTCGAGTGATAAATTTAGAGATAAGAGCCTAGCTTTTGATGTAGCCTAGCTTTTTTGCTAAATAGGGCCTGTGATGGAAAGTCTCACCCAGCTCTGAGGAAACAAGTGTTTGAAAATAGATGTCACTGGTCTGGCGTCTCCTTCACTGAGTAGAATTCAAATTATTTACTTACACATTAATTGGCATTTAGCTCTCTCAGGCTAATAGCCTGCATGGAGATCCAGAGCAGTCTACACCTGAAATTACTGGGTTCTTCACATTATGCTTTTACTGCACCGTGGCAGATATGGAACTTGAGGAACTTATCTGGGCCTCTGTGATTACATCCAGATAATTATAATAATTCTGTTCTGGTCCTTTCCCTTGTAATATCACCCAAATTATTTAAAAATCATCCCATTTCAAAGCCCCGCCTGGTTTTCATTTCATTTAACAACAGCAACAAAAACAAATGAAAAAAACTTCAGTTAAATTCTTCTTCATGTACTGAACATTAAAACTCATGTAAAAGTTTTTTTTCTACCAACATTCTTTCCAAAGTACTCACAATTTGGAAAACAATTTTTAGAAGAATATAATTTACTCAAAATAAAAGGGAAGGTGAAGTTAATATTTAAAATGTACTAACTTCCACACCATTGCAACAGTCTATTGGCCAGTTTATATCAAAGGACAAGGATTTTGAAAAGACAAGAAGAAAGCTCAGTTGTTTCTTCCACTTCTCAGCTCATAAGGCCCTGTCTGCAGATGTGTTAATTTAGGAAATGTATTGTTTTTTCCTTCACGTAGTTTGTGATTGAAATCTGCACCTGAAGTTTATTCCTTGGGAGATGCTTGGAAATGCTACTAAACCTTCTACTTCTGTGGATAAGGGAGAACAACAAGACAGCTGAATTCTTTTCCAGGGAAGCTGCAATGGGAATGTGGATGCTGATGCCATTTCTGTGATACCATTTTCCATTTTACTTCTGCAGATGACATACATTTCAACACATATCATAAATCTGCTTTGCTATTTTTTCTGTTATTTGAACAGGTGAGCAATTTTACTGGATTGCAAAGGTATTTATTAGTAAGGGAAGGGTCTTAAACATGTACTAACAAAGGAAAATTCTCTCCATATTTACGTATATGCATACTCTCCACATTTGTCATGTAAATAAAGAAGAAAGTCAGTCTGAAGAAAGTAAAGTGACAATGCTGAATGACTCTCAGCTGAGGGGCTGAATGACAATGCCTTCACTAAATCTTATTTTAATACCTGACAAATCAACATTCCACAGAAAAATTGTATCACTTTGATTGTATTTCTAATTGTTTGCATTATCATCAAAGAATTAGAAAATAATTTTAATGCAATTTTATTTATGTGCCTTATACAAATTTTGATCATAGGGGCATAACATAACCAGTGGCAGTCCTTGGTCAGCCCAGTATTCTGTCTCCAACAGTTGCCAAAAGCAAATGTTCAGGAAAGAGTGGAAGAACAGTTTAAGTTGCTTTCTCTAAGTGTCCTTACAGTCTCTATCAATTTGCTTGTCAGGCTCTGCTTTAGCCCAATGGAGTTTCTGTTTATTTAATAACCATCAATGCATTTCTCTTCCACAGGCTTGTGTCTCACTGAGCTATTTGATGTATGGGTACACACACATGCCTATATAAGTACATACATGCATACACACACACACCCACATGCACGACTGTTTAAGTTCAACCCCATCCTGTCTGATTCCCATTTTTGGTCTTTGTCTTATTTTTGCAGTTATTGATTTTAGAACACGTTTTCTAACAACTCTTCTAAAATAAGCTGTTTTGTGCTAATTATACCACAGACAGCATCTTCCAGAACCAGGGGAAAACCCTTCCTTTCTTCCATGCCCATATTCAGCTTTGATGTGGATAGAGAACAGGATCAAAATCTGTAACGTTTGGCTAGCATGCACAGCAGTTAAGTGTGCTGATAACACCAGTATGGAATGTACATGTCAAAGGAAGAGTTCATTAAATAGGTGGGATATTAGTTCATTGGGTTGTTTTGATTAGTATGAAATTTCCATGTAGGTTTTCAACTGACAGTCAAGATCTCAGTCAAATAATAAAAGAAAGAATTACAAGAGAAGGCTGCTTAGCCCTAGCAGAAAATCCAAGCACAATACCAGGGCAAGGAGAGGAAAACCAGTCTATCAGATAAGTGTAATGTGAACTTCCTCACATGGATGTCATTCTATGGGGCAGATACATCTCCTTATCTCCACAATAAAAAAGAACAGCCTGTGGGGGTTGTCTCCTAGGTATTTACAGTGCCCATGACTAATTCAATGCTGTAAGAAAATTTCAGACAAGGAGCAGGAAAAAACTTTCCTCCTTTTAACGTTGCCTCTTCTAACATCTTTTAAAGAGATGGCTTTTCCTGAGATCAGCACTGTTTGTTCTTTCCCAGAGCTCTCTCAGTGGGGATTTGATAGAGATATTACAAAGTCATTCTTTAATGAAGAAAGCACATCTAGTCATAACTCTCACACTCCCTCTACTACTATTGGTCATAATCTGATTCTCATTTCTTTAGCCACCTGTGTGAATGTTCTTTGTTAATTCAGATACTGGTAACAAATTAACAAATAAGCTATTTATCAATAACATAAGCTACAAAACTGGTTACAGCCATTCAGCTGGTACCCCACAGATGTCATTTGACTTAGACAGATTTTCAGCACAATTTTCCTTATATAACTGATTTTATCAGTAACTGATAAAACTAGTAACTGTGTACTTTAACTAAGGCAGTAATGGCAGTGGCGCAAGATCAAAATACTCAAGTTTAGTATGCTATGGACCAGACTTTCAGGGACTTCTGAAATATATTTCACTTATTTGCAGACTAAAGAGCTATTCAAACTGTGGGAAAATCAGGCCCACTAACATTCAAGACTATGTATCTCCATGAAATGCATTGGCACCTGCTATGAACAGAAGACACTGCTCAGACATTTTCTGTGGCAACTAGAAGATGTGAAAAGGTTTAGACATTTTGCATATTATTTATGGCATTTTTTCTTCCTCCTTTAGTTTATGAACTTTGCCACACCCTTTGGGAGAACAATGGGCTGCAAATACGTCTGCATTGTGACTAAGGTTTTCTTAGCATTCAAAAAATGCATATGAAAAAGCTCTGACAGTCCTCCTTCCTGTATTCAGAAAGGTGTGGTTAAAAAAAGATTGCATGCCTTTCTTTAACCAGTTGAGTGGTCTTCCCCAGTAACAGCAACCTACAATAACTAAAGGAAATGGCTTGGCTGGCAAAAGTTAATCCATAAAACACAACATTATCTCTGGTACATTGCTGTACTCACTTTGACAGTAACTTAATCTAGTGAAAGTGTTTTTGTCTGCCTCAGCACAACAGCGGTTGCTACATCATATTAAAAAATAACTCTTATGTCTATCTATTTTAATCACCCAAGTGATAAAATGCTGAGAAATTACAACATGAAAAGAAAAATGAGAATTCCATACATAATATCTAAATATTAATTTCGGCAGTGGTGAGGCCAATATTTGTATACCATAGTAAAAGGGCTGTAGCATTATTTTCTCTCCAGTGAATATTTAGACTGTCAGGAGGTAGAAAACTCCAAGTAATTGTGTTCCTTCACACAAAAAATTATAACTCAGTGGTTAAGGTAGTCTGCTAGTAAAAATAGGCTGTTATCAAAAGGAGGAATGATTTGAACTTGGATTTTGTCATGGGCTAAGTGACCTTTCCAACTGGCAAGCTCTTGCTTTCTTGTCCTGTTCTTTGAAAGAGTTGAGTGTGTGTAAGGAGTTAAAAAAGCACAGTTGTCTGTCTCAAACCTGCTGAAGGACCTTGCCGTAAGATAAGTCACCACAGTGGACACAGAAGGGAGGCATTTGAGACAGGAAGGCCCTAATTCCAGGCCTGGCAGAGGCAATATCTGGTTAGCACATCCTGGTTAATGGATTTGGACAAAAATTCTCACCATGCCAAACTGTGTGAAAAAAGCTATAGTTCATATGCATATCACTGGTCAAACAAAGATCACCCCAATTATGGGACAGAAGTCACCTGTGACCACCAACAGCCACCAAGGCCCCCCAAATATGTCTCTGTAGATACCTGGAACTTGGGCTGTGTAAAGGTGGTACTGTTGTCTGGGTATTGGAGGATAAATTACTTGTTGGTAGAACTTGATAAAGTTTAGGGCTTGACATGCTTCAGTGATCTCAGGCCTAGGGGGAGGTTAACAAAGCTTGGGAAGAAAAATATATCACTGTTCGTGGACACAAAGAATGCAGAGTTTACAGGCCACAAGGACATTTGGTAGACCTCCCAAGATAAGAAGAAACTAATAAATGCAATTCACAGGGGGAGATCACGACCACCGACCCAAAAAACCCACCAACTTGAAGAGAAAGACTGACTATGCAGACTAATTAGCTCTAGAGTTGAGGGAATCATTTAACCAATAGAAGATAGAATACTAACTAATAAGAGATGTATAAATGGTGAAAAGTTTTGAACAAGCCCAGGATCCCCATCTCTCTCTCTGTCTCTCTCTCTCTCCCCTCGTCCCCCTTGTCCCCCTCATCTCTTTTCCATTTCTTTCTATCTTTCTACCTCACACTCATTTTTAAAATAAATCTGTATTATTGACTTGGGCATATGGTCTCACTTGTATCTAAACTCGGGCAGAGGGATCTCTTAATCATCAGATTGTAACAGCATGAGACTTGCATGTGAATTAGGCAGAAGAATTCTAATTTTTGAGCACGAAGGAAAGAACAAAGTTGTTACAAACGACCCCAGGCACTTGGCATTGCCAGTAGTTGCCCTTTGCGAGGCAGCCCAGGATATTGCTTATCTACCTTTAAAACCCATATCCTAGTAGGAGCAAGGAAGCCCATGAAGAGGCTTTCCATCTCTCATTAAATCATTAGTATATTTTATTTTGAGATATCTATCTAGAAGCAGGAGGACCAGAATCTTCAGGGGGAAATTATAATGTTAGAATAACCCACTCATGAAAAAAAGTCATACTTCTTATCTTTCCCTCTCCTCTGTGTTGCAGTCATGAATGCTGCTAGGATTCATACAGACATTTATAATCTGGTTCCGAGTCACACATACCTCTCGGTAAGGGTGTACCCATAGGCAATATATTCCCTTGGTTAATTATTTTGACTGGAGTGAAAATGAACTCTGTATAAAGAGGTAGCACAGGTCCCAGCCATCAGCTTATTTTATGTAGGGCTGGACTGGGGATTTAGGGAGGAGCAGGCATTGTGTTAGTCACCTTCAAGAGGAAGGTCTCACTCTAGGCATGAGCATCACTTCTATTTGCTACACTGGGTTCCTTTTTTGCATAAGTGTCCCCTTCCCTTTTGACTTAACCTGTTAGAACTGATGCCTACATATGACAGGTGAGCTTAGACTAAGCTTAAGCAAGAAAAATGTGCAGATAGCACAGATGTGCAGCCCACCTCCCAGACAAAGATTACATTAACTAGCTGTGTCGGTCTGCTAAATGCTGCCTTGCAGCTGGGCACCATCCACTGCCTACACCTATCTATATGTTTCAGAGTGTATAGTTTTAGTCTTCTTTTGGCATGAGCTCTATTGAACACAATTAACTTTGGAGAAATCAGGGCCAATGAATAGGACCATACTAGTTAACTAAGTAGGAGTAGGGGCCTAAGAAATATCCTCTGTCCCTACTATTATCACGCATACTCCTTGACACAGTATTCACATGACACAGTTCATGCCAATTATCTGTCTTTGAGAAAAATTTGGGCATGGACAGATCTCTCTGTTACAAGCTCTGGACTGCTTTCAATAGGAGTGTGCATGAGGCCACACAGTTCTGTTTGAAAAGCAACTTTAGTGATACAGGTACAGAACATGCTATTCTGCTTGTCCTCAGGCCAGACAGTGGGCTTTGGTATGTTTCATTTAATAGCATAAATGTAGCTGCTTTATCCATCTTGAAACTAAAAAAATTGAACATTACTTGATGGACTGTCTTAAAATCTTCTGGATGTACCAGTTACAGAATCTTATAACCCAGAATACCATAGCTAACCAATCCTACTTGGAAAGTCTGAAGTATTACAGGACTTCTCTTTTGGAGGACTGAGTGTATGAAAAAATGTATTCAGTAATGTATTCCTCCCTTTTTGGGAGGAGTCACAGAATCATATTTGTCCAAAAAGTTGTCTTCTGAGTCACTGCTCATTCCCAACTCTTTGTTGTGAATCTACATAAAAGCTCAATGGAGCTAGGCTACATTATGTTATTTTCATGACGCCATCTTATAAATCTTAATAAAGATGTGGAGGTAGCACAATATTTTGTGGTATATTTTGTACTGAAAAATGGAAAACCAGCAAAAACTGACAAGAAAATCATGTAGAGAAAAATGCATTTTACTGGCAATCAAGGGACACAGACTTTTTAGAAAAGTGTATAAGCTGAAGCTAACAACACTGAACACAATCATCTTGTTCAGAAAACAATGAGAGTTGGGGAGTATGATAATGTATTGCCACTGTAGGGTGCTATAAGCATTTGACTTTAATAACACTGAATAATCCATTCAAATCTAAATTATGGCACTTCTGAAATACTTATGTTCAGTTTTCTGCCAGTGCTACGCTATTTTAAAAGTCAACATCACCTACGGGCAGTTTCTTAGCAGGCATTGTGAGAATTCCTTGGACAGCAAATAAGCCTCCATTGTTGATGAGGTATTTAAAATGAGCCAGCTTGAAATGTCCCCCAAACTGTGTTAAAAATCTAAGCTGCAAGAGCTAGTGGCCTCTGATTACTGATCACTAATGTGTCCCTAGTTCTGGTTATTAATAAATGATAAAGAGGACTTAATGTAGGGAGGAATTCTAAGATATTTCTTACTTTCTATCATAAATTATGACAGGCCACACTGTCTGCTAAATCAAGCTATCCAAATGATTTGATGGGGTTATATCCAGTTATATAAGCCTAGGATGTTGCCATTTCTGTTTGTATCTATTTTTCAGAGAACCTCCTCTTTTCCTCTTGAGACAATGGCAAGCAGAAGCAGAGTATTTACTTAAGTCCCAGCAAGCAGATTATTGATAGATAGATATGAAATAAGTTACTGTCAGCTCCGAAGCACCTTACTGGTTGAACTAAAAAGAAAAATAAAAAAATCCTTGAAATGTGATAAATCAATAGTAGTACATGTCCCAGTGCAATGATTAGCTAAATTACATCGGTTGTCAATACAATTTGCTTGTATTTTTTGCATTGCTCTTTTCTGACACTGTGGAAAACCTGTGTCTAGAATACTGTCTGTCTGTGCTTCAACTTGGATGTTTTCTTAAGAATGAGAAAGGTAGTAAGGGAGATATAATTCAAGTTGTGAAATAGTCTGAGAAATTATATTTCACTGTATTCACTTCTGTCCTTCCTTCAATTAAATATGGACCTTATACTAGAGAATTAAAAGAAAACTGAAACCTGACTGCAAAACAGTTCACACACTCTGGCATGGCTGGATTTGTGAGTGTTACTTGTTATACTGAGATCCAGAGGCAAAGTTTGAGTTCCTCTGAATTTCTGAAAGCTGAATTTCTTCAGAGTATGGGAAGTTTTTTCATGGAAAATAGTTATGGGTCATTTTCACTGTATGGTTATGCTGAAACTGTTCAATTCCCAATACACAGCACTGCATCATATATTCTTTCTTCAATATGAACAATGCTTGCACGTGGTTACAACACAGAAAATGAGACAGACTGTTCAGCAGTAAGTCAGATTTGCTTTAGTCTAAAAAAGGTTTACATTTCTTTCCCAGCTTTGGATATTAGGTAATCAGCATAGCTAACACCAAAAATTCACCATCCAATGAATATATGGGTTGTTGCAGACCAGCCACTAAAAGACAGCTGGCCTGCTTTATTCCTAGGCTGAGGTCAGTACCATTGTTGGAATTTCATATGTATGCATTTTCCTATAGACCGTCTATTCTGTCACAGCAGACGCCAAAGACTCAGCAAAGACTGCCTTAGAATAAGCCTTGGGCTTATTTTGGGTAGCAGAACTGGCCTGCTCTGCCCCATAGCTTCTTCTCTGTGTTCAAAGGCCATAAATACAGGAAAATATCAATTTAATTTCTCCAGACTGTATTGTTTGCATCTCTATTTGTATTTCTCAAACAGTTTGGGTAAAGAAGGCAGTGCTGTGAGACAGGTTAAGCATATCTCTCATTTACAAATGGAACTTGCCTGGTTGAATGTAAAATGATAACAAATTCATATCGTGTAGCACCTGAATGGTGAAAGAAAAATGTTTCAAAAAAGAAGATACTCCTAGTCTCAGGTGTTATTATAAATCAAAGCTAGATGTCCATTTCAAATTAAAGTGTATGTAGATTTTTTAAAGCTAATTCCCATTTAATGCTAATTCCTCATTTCTTATGAGGAAAGACATCTGTTTCCTACGGGAGGCAACTAAATTCTTAATATGTCTGCAAAGAGATGTATTCACAAAAGTTTCTTCTTGACTGTAAAAAGATAAACATGTAGTACCTAAAATGTCCAGGACTGCTGAAAGTATTTTTGACTTTAAGAGACACAGAACTTGAGATGTACAAAATTTAGAAATGTTTGTGTGCTTGTATTCATTAATGCTGAGATTTGTGGTAGTTAATAGTTTATACGTGGTATTTTCTTGTCTGCTGCTCTGCTTCATCAGCTGTATTTTATCAGATAGAACCTGTATCTTAAACAGAAGCATGGAGCTGTATAGAGTATTGCTATAAGAAAAGTATAGATTTCATACTACTGTATTTACTAATAGTAAGGCAGTTCTTAGCCTACGGACAAACTTATTTGCAGCCATTTTAAAGAAAGAAAAAAAAAGTGAACACAAATTCTTCCCTCCTTTGTTTATTGCTGGCAGTACTGAAGGGGAATGCAAATGTGCAGAGATAAGAGACGCTTGCAACAAGATCTCCTGTGGGAGGGATTTCCCCCCAGATCTTTTGCCTCTGCCCACATACTCAAACGGTGCAAATACTTAATGCAGATCAGATGCCAGTGTGTGTTTCCCAAGTAACAATACTGCAGAACTTTTCTCTGGTGAAATATGATGTTACTTCATGTTCACCCATGTAAATACCTGCAACTCTGTGGCTGAGAGGCAGCCCTATAGCTCTGCAACATGTATTTCTGTGGAAAATACAAATGACTGTAGTATATTTTTCCAAATGGTAATTGCCTGGTTTTCTGTTTCAAGGTCTGTGAAGGCAGTTCATTTTGTGAAACCCAACCCTACTGCACTTGAAAAGAACAGCAAGCACAGAAGGATAACAACTCACCCGTACTCTTAATTGATCTGGTATTTCTACAAGGTGCCACCCTTTTCCACACCTCCTACCTCCTCCTTAAGTGACTCAGCCTCTGAAGGAGAAACCTCCTGACTTTTCAGACAGCTGGATGGGGAAGAACAGTTCAGCTCTCAGTCTGCTTTGATTGTGCTTCCTCCAGGTTGACTAACCACACTGAGCCACGCTAGAACACTACTTCTACCATACCTAGGTAAGCATGTTTATTGTTCTAGTTTTAATATACCATGGAGGGAAACTCCTACATTTTCAGATGTTCTGTGATTTCTTAATGTCCAGTTTATCATTCAAAGGATCTGATTTTCAAGAAGTATGGAGAACTTGACTATGAAATTGCAGCTCTGAAAGTTTTACAGCTTAGGTGTTCAGATTCCCTGGACCTTTCTGACTTCTTCTGCCAATACCATCTCAATTACTTAATTATTTATATTATATTACTAATTGTATTTTATTCTAGTGATAATTCTCTGATGATAAATTCACCGTTCAGATGACTTTTCATGAATGGCTATTTTAATATAATTTTTGCTTCTTGG
>QWTY01007663.1:0-16150 GCA_008033365.1 Pseudorectes ferrugineus
GGGACAGTGGAGCCTTGAGACACCTCCAGCTGGCACCTGCCAGCATCGCTGGGAGGGCTGAGGCCAAAGCCACAGCAAAGCTCCATGGAAAGTGATCCCCAGGGAATGGGCACAGCCCCGAGGCTGCCAGAGCTCCAGGAGCGTTTGGACACTGCTGCCAGGGATGCACAGGGTGGGATTGTTGGGGTGTCTGTGCAGGGCCAGGGTTGGACTGGGTGATCCTGATGGACTCCTTCCAGCTCAGGAGATTTTGTGATTCTGTGATTCTAAGATATCACCTGCCCTTGTGCCAATGGTCAACATGCAAGAGCTCTGAGCAGCCCCACTGGATGGAGATGGGGACAGCCCCTGGCTGTCCCTGCTGCTCCTCTGACCCCACAGCAGCAAGAGGCTGCAGCAAAGCCCCACGAATGAATGGCCAGACACCAAACTGGGGTGATCCCACACTGACACAACCCGCCCAGATAGGTGGTGGAGTCTCCATCCTTGGAGACATCCAAGACCAACTGGACATGGTCCTGGGTGTCCAGGACAATCCAGAGTAGGTGATGCTGCATTGAGCAGGGGATTGGGCTGAGAGATCTCCAGATCCCCAGATCTCCCAAACCACTCCAAGCATTCCTGAGGCAGCAGAAAAATGAGCACAGCAGTAACTGCTCAGGGTGAGTGATGGGACCTGAGCGATGGGAGCTGTCCTGCAAGCCCACAGCACATCCAGGAACAGCTCCACTCCTTCCAGCACAGCATTCCCATACGGTATTTCCTTACTTCTTTTGACTTGACACCCAAAACCCAAAGTGGTACTTCCCAAACTATGGATCGGTTGCAACAAAGTTCATGAACCACGACAAATGCAGTTCCTTCTGCTCTCTGTGCTAGTGGGGATCACAGAGAACTGCTGATATTTAAGGAGAAATCACCTGCAAACAGTGTTCTCAACACTATTGAAACAACATCTGGAAAACCCGCACCCCACACAGCCAGACCCTCCACCCAGCCACAGCCAAGATCCATGGGAAAATCTCCCATGAATGCCACAGCCAGCAGAAAACTAAGATTTTAGATATCTGGGATAAAACAATGAGGAACTAGCTTTGCAGAGAAAAAAAAACCAACAATAAATTGGGCAGTGATTACAGAAATGATGAGCCAAAATTACTGATTTTAAAGCTCATGAAGAAAATAGCAAATGAGGAGGAAAAGCAGAATTCCAGCAACATGTCCAAGGAATTGGGCCTGGAGCAAGACCAGGAGCTGTGAATAGGCTCCTGGCTGTACCACCACCCCAAAGTCTGTCTTTGAGCCATTTCTTCCCGCTTTGTGCCTCAGTTTCCCCATATTGCCCCTGCACAGCCCTTTGCCTCCTTACTCTCTTTCCAGAAGAGAACAGGACCATGCCCAGCAGGCAGATGGAGTCACACAGGTCAATCCCACCATGCTGCATTTCTCCCTTGTAAGCAAGCACAAAACCAAGGTGGCCATGGATCCAGAGGGCTCTGGGAGAGTGTCCAGGAAAGCATAGTCATCACCAGTGGATGGAGCAGAGTTTGCTGGAGGCCTTTCCAAGGGCAGGGACATCACAACATCCTGGTAGGAACTGGAGCACTGAGAGAGCTCGGAGCCCAGCCTGGGAAGATCCTCCCCACCAGGGGATCAGTGATGTCTTGAAGAGGTTGATGAGGGATCACGCAGGGAATGGGCGACGGGAGGCTGTGGGCAGGACCGGCCATGGCACTGCCCGCTGGAGTGTCACACACAAAGGGACAGCAGCGGCTCAGTATCTCCCAAGGGGCAGCAGCAGGACCGGGACAGTGCCACCAGTGCCACCTTGGTCCCACTGGGTATCGCAGTCTCAGCCTCATCCACAGGAGGGGGAGATAAGGGAAAGTGGCCAAGGGAAGGGTGGGATGTAGGGAAGCAGGGTCAGGCAAAGGGAACACATCCTGGATCTTAGGAAAAATGTCCTGGCACTGGGCTTGAACAGAGTTTCAACACCTCCAGGTGGGAGGGATGGAGCAGATTTTACAGCGCTCACTAAACAAATCAGTGTAGAGGGGACAGGTCCTGACCTTACTGGGAGCTGGGACTGGCTTTTCTTTTCCTACCTGTGCCTGAAGCCTGGGAACTGAAAGAGGCAGAGGAGCAAAAGGTGGCCTGGTGTTTTCCTGTGCCTTCTGGGAGGAAAGATCAGTTCCTCCTGGACTGAGAGGGGATCTGCAGGCTTCTGTCAATGCAAATAAACGATAAAAGCTCAAACGCCGGCCCGTGTGCATGCTCTGCTCCTGGATGGTCTCCAGGCTTCCAGAGGGGCGACTGCTGGTGGCTCCTGTGCATCAACACAGAGCTGGGCATGGCAGAAAGCGGCAACTACAGCGTGGCTCAGCTCCCAAATGAACCCTCACAGTCTCCCAGATACCTCCTGCTGCTGCTCAGGGTGCTGGGAGCCCTGGCCATCCTGAGAGAGAGGGAGAGGAGCATTATCCAGTTCAGAGTCCCTGTGAGCCCCAAGCCGCAGCGTGAGTCACCCTCCGGCGGGACCCACTGCTGCTCCTTGCTTGCTCACTTCACTGATGACTCAGGGCTGAGGAAGCACAGTTTAAGTTCCTTAATGAAATAATTTTTATCAGCCTGTCTTTCTAAAACAAACACTTCAAGAGAGGCTTGGACCCATCTCCACCCTTTCCTCCTGAGACACTGAGGCAAGGGACCATGGGCATGGGCAGCACAGAGGCACCTGTGGGGGCAGGAGCAGCCCCTGCTACCCTGGCACGTGGCACTGGCCAGGGCAGCCACCAAAAGTTCCCAGGATACCTCTCCATCCCTCCAGTGCCCATGCTCCTGCTGCCAGCAGGGCCAGGAGAGGAAGGTGGGACACAAGGGTGCTGTCCCAGGTGATGAATGCCCCATCCCTGGAAGTGTCCAAGGCCAGGCCGGACGGGGCTTGGAGAAACCAGGGATAGTGGAAGGTGTCCCTGCCCATGGCAGGGGGTGGAACAGGAAGAGCTTTAAAGTCCTTTCCAACCCAAACCACTCCTTGATTCTATGAATCTGGGCCAACAGGAGTGCTTGCATTTGTTTGGGCACTAACTAAATAATTTTGTAAGTTACACAGTGCAGGTAAGCTAGCAGCCCAGATTCCCTAGGCCAGCTCATCTCCAGAGCCAGCCCTGCTGGTCCCTGGTCAGAATTAGCACAACATGCTGCAGACAGAAAGGATGAGTGATTTAAAGGAGTGTGCTGAATTCCAAAATTCAGACCTGGGGTTGGAAACAAGGATGCTCATGGAGGGGCTAAGACAGAGGTATTGTTTTATTTATTTCCTCCTGCCAGCAGACATCAATCCTGTTGTACTTTTTCCTCTCCTAAATGTTGCCAAGCATAATCTCGGCTCATCTTTTTTCTAGGCAGTGTCCCTGGGAGAACAAAGTTATTAGCAAGGCTGAAGAAGCCTCATGCAATTATTTAGCAACTACACCAAAATAATCCCCAAAGACCGGTGGCTGCTCACAGGTGGCAGCTTTCTAAGTCATTCCAATAAAATCTGGCTCAGTAACTCCCAGCGTAATCAATGCCCACACAAACCACAGGAAAACTGAGGGATGAGTGATTTTTCCATGCTAGAAGAAGATTCTGCAAAACGAACTCACGAGCCATTGCTGGCTGCAGGCTGTACTGCCACGCCGCCATTGTCACCTGCTCACCTGCCAGGACCTCAGCGTTCCTGAGCTGCACTTGGGGCTGGGCTGGACAGATTCCAGGGGGATTTGGGCTCGGGCAGGAGGTGCTTGGCCCCCAGGACAGGGCAGGGTTTGAGGACCACGGCTGTACAGCCGGTGTGATCCCCCCCACCCCGGCTGTCCCCCTGGATCCTGGTGGTTCTGCTCCCAGGCACAGCCATTCCTCAAACTCCGTGTATCTGCAACATGCTGCAGTTATGAGTAATCGGGAGGTGATGCCTGACTGTCGGAAGGGGAATAAAATTCAGAGCCTGGGATGTGAGTGGTTGTTTGGGAGGAGGAGGAAGGAGATGGCAGCCCCCACCCCACCTCACAGCACCCCCCGAGCAAGGGCTGGAGGAGCCCCAGGCTGGGCACTCCATGCACCCAATCTCCCTCTGGCAAGGGCTGGCTGAGGAGCCAGAGGGCTCTGGGAATGCTGCCTCCCTCTGTGGGCTCCAGCACCCATCCCACCTGCCATCACCTGCCCCAACGCTGCACCCCTCACACAGCCCCAGCACTGCCAGGGCCCCAAGCTAATACAGCCCCAAGCAGCCCCAAAACATCAGCTGAGGCCAGATGAACCCTCAAATCCTAAAACCTGAATTTCAGGCTGGATGAACCAGATTGCTGAGCTGAAAATCACAGTGATAACTCCTGCCTTCAATGTGGGTCCCAGCCTGGAGGGAGCTCCAGGCCGCCAGGCTGGGGGCAGCTTTGCACCCCAAAGGCCATCCTGGATGGGGAGCAGATCCTGCCTGTGTGCTGAAGTATGGAGAACAAGGAATGGAGAACAGGGGTGTCTAATAAAGGGTGGGTGATGCAGCAAAACAAACCTGGTGGCAGGGGAAGGGTCAGGTGGGGCAGGCAGTGCTGCCCAGATGGGAAGGGCTGGCTCAAGGGAAGGAGGGAAGAGGACACAAGCCACTGGGAACCACAGAAGGGTCTTTGTCAGAGGATGGTGTTTTGGCAAGGCCAAAGCACCAGTGGGACCACGGGGAGGGGTGTGAGCCACCAGCGTGCCAGCCCCAGCCTCTCACCATCGTGATCCTGCCTCCTCCTGCCTCGGCCTCAAAGGCTCCAAGGAGGGGGTGGCGATCCCCCCCAGACCCGATCCAGCCAGGGGAGGATGCCAATGGCTCCAGCATATTCATTCTTGCACAGCTACCTCATCCCAGCCAGCTCAGAGCAGGGCCTGACCCAGCTCTCACACTGGCCTGCAAACAGCCCTGACCCTGTGCACGCACACAGGGCAGTGATGCACGTCCAGGTTGGGCTTTGAGTCCAATGGAAGGTGAAAAACAAGCTGGAAACCAGAGAAAAGGAGGTTTGGACCATTGAGGGGGGAAGGAGAAGGGAAACATGGCACACACGGTACACTGAAGTAATGCAGAGAACAGGACCAAGGCCCTGCAGCCACCGCCCAGCAGAGCAGCAAACCCCACACTTGGGAGCTGGGGAGTTCCTGGTGTCCTGCAGGCAGCTGTCCCTGCCTGAGACACCACAGACCCACCCGGGAGGAGAGGCTGCATTTCAGTGTCTCCCTGATGCCACAGCCTTGCTCAGACACCAGCCTGACCCCGTCACCCCACAACGCCAGGACGTCCTTCTGCCACCAGCTGGGCACCACCCTGCTCCAGCTCAGCTCCGCAGAGGCTCAGTGCCGACTCTGGCTGCTCACCCACCCCCACAGCTGGGAGCCAGGAGGGGAGGCCTTGCTGTTTTCCTAAGAGCCTGAAACACGAACATAAACCTGGTTCTCTGGAAAATGGGGTGACCACCCAGAGGGTGCTGGGCACTGCCCAGGCTCCCCAGGGAATGGGCACGGCTCCGAGGCTGCCAGAGCTCCAGGAGCATTTGGACACTGCTCCCAGGGATGCACAGGGGGGCATTGTTGGGGTGTCTGTGCTGGGCCAGGGGTTGGACTTGGGTCCAACTCTTGGGTCCAACTTGGGTCCCATCCCTGAGGGTCCATTCCAGGGTATTCCATGATTCTGTGATGTCCACCCAGCCTCTCCCTGAGCCCCAGGACAGTGATGGGATGGGCTCTCTGGGACAGCAGCCCCATCACCAGCCCCCCACTCCAAAGCATGCCTCTGCAGCTCAGCCTGGCCCTGCCAGCAGGTTGTACACTCTTCAGGGCCAGGCCAAGCCAGAACAGTGTCAGGTTTCCCAACATCATGTATTCTGCTTCCTCTTCCTTCTCGTCCAGCTGGGAGCTCACCCCCAGAGGTGCACTGTGCGGTGGAGCAGGGATCTGTGTCAGAGCAGGAGGAAGGAGCCAGGCCCTGGTCCCACAGGCTATGCCAGCATGGCTCCAGTGACCCCCGCCTCCCAGCATCTCCTTCCCTCAGCAATTACACCCACACAGCTGGGCTGGCTGCAGCACAGACCCTCAGAGTGACTTGGGGCTCCTCATCAGCCGTATACGGAGGACCAGCTCCATCCCAACCTGCCTTCCTGCAGGAGGAAAAGCGAGCCTGCTCATGGCATCTGCCAGCACCCCCATTAAACAAGCCCGCTTGCACGCCATCCTTGCCTTCCCACCCCTTGCAGCATCTTCCCAGCCCTGCTTTCCCCAGCTGAGCCTCTTCCCAGCCACGCTCCCCGTGCCAAGGGGAGCTCACCCGCAAACCCCTCGCAGCTCACACCACGCTAAGGCTGACCCAAGCTTCAAAGCATTTCTTTACTGAGAGCTCATCCAGGAAACTTTGTTTTCTCCACTCCTATTGTACTGCTGCATGCCTGTAGGAATTCATTCATGCACAGACAGCCACGCAGGCACGCACAGGCTCTGTGCTGGAGTCTCCCGGTGCAAGGAGCTCCCGGAGCCCTGCCGGGGCCAGCACAGCCCAACCCTGCACTTGCTGCTTCTCCGGATGGAAGAACTGGTCAAATTGCTGGCAAAACCACGGGAGCTTGTAACCCTGCCAGCTCCACAGCACCCCGAGTGACACGCATGCACAGGCCTGGGCACCTTGGCTCCGTGTTGCCATTCATCCAAGCCCCTGGAGCGGCAGGGAGGGTGCGGGAGGTGCCGGGGGAGCCACAGACAAGGGGCTGCACAGTCACCCACCGCCAGTACCGCCGCTGGGCTGCACACCCTCTCTGCTCCACCTTATTTGTCCTTCTTTTCCATGATTACAGCCTGCAAACTATTACAGCAGCTTGGAGCACATAGAGAAGGAGCTGTGCTTGGGCTTAAGTGTTTGCAGGATCAGGGCTGAGCTGTGGAGCTGAACTCACTGCTATTTATAGTGGGAAGCCCTGAGCACAGCACGTGCTGGAGGGGAGCGTGGCCGGGCCTGTGTTCCTGCTAAAACCTGGTGGGTTTTTTTATTTTGCCTCATTTTGGGGATGTCAGCTGCCTGATCGCATAATTGCATTCATGTGCTGCCTGGTATTTACAAATGGTTTTGTTATTTTTTAATCTTTGGGCACACCAGGTCATAGAGTCACAGAGTGGTTTGGGTTGGAAGACACCTTAAAGCTCATCCCATTCCAGCCCCTGCCATGGGCAGGGACACGTTCCACGATCCCAGGGTGCTCCAAGTCCCATCCACCCTGGCCTTGGACACTTCCATCCTCCTACATGTTTATGCTGGTTTATAGGTGAAGTTCTATCTTTCATCACTGGTTAAAAAAAATAAAAAGGGCAGGAAAAGAAGCTGGATGTGAGTAGTCAGCTCCCAGCTCCCAGGGCCTGCAGCTAATTAATTACACCCTGTCCTGCAGCATGCTCTTCACATGCGGCCCCGCGCACCCGCAGCCTGGCTGGGTGTCAGCAGCCTGACAGCAGCTCTGCCCACCAGCCCGGCTAATTATAGCGTGGGGAGCAAGCAGGGTGCCCTCCCTGCCCTCCTCTTCCCTCCCGTCCCCTCCCGTCCCCTCCCTGCCGATGCTCCACTGTCGCTGCAGCCTCTAACAAAGGAGCCAGGGCTGCAGCTCGGGGAGGGAAAGGCCTTTCCCTGAGGAACCCAGGGCGACCAGTGAGCAGCACAAGGGTGAGGGTCTCCAGGACACTGTGTCAGGGGGTGTCCAAGGGCCCTGACCCCCAGGGGCACCGAGGCAGGGGGCAGGCCCGCCACCACATCCCCACCCTTCACCCTACCCCACCGCAGAGCCGGGCTGCTGGTCCCATCCCATCCCTGCTGTCCTTCCAGCCACCCCACCTCTCCTCAGACAGAGCTCTGCATCTCCCTTGTCTCTCCCGCTGCCTTCAGACACCCCCGGCACTAGGTCTGGGGGAACCCCTCCAGTCTGCCTGGAAAACCAAGTTCCTGGGAATGTCCCTCTCCTCCGGCAGCCTCAGCACCTCGGTAGGGATGTAAGGCATCAGATGTAAGCGGACCACAGTGGGGTGTCCCACCTCCACTGCCCAGGGTTTGCTGCCCCACAGGGGAGCCTGGGCACCACAGACCTCCGAGCAGGCAGCAACGCCTTTGTCCCAGGGAGCGGGACCAGGCCCAACAAAGCACAACACCCTCAGGAAGTGCCCTCTGTCATCAAACCACTCCTGGGGTGGCACATGTGGGAAATGGGGAGGATCTGAGCAGAGCAGGGATCCGGGGGACCTGGCTGGTCACCCACCCCCAAGTTATTAACAACCACGAGGCCTGCAGGGACACGAATGGGTCAGCAGGAACTGAACAGAACCCAGCCCTCGCACGAGACACCGAATCCTACAGTGCTGGAATGGGTTGGAAGTGACCTTAAATCTCATCCCATCCCACCCCCTGCCATGGGCAGGGACACCTTCCACTATCCCAGGCTGCTCCAAGCCCCATCCTACCTGGCCTAAAACACTTCCACGGATCCAGGGGCAGCCACAGCTTCTCTGAACAACATCCACCCAGAGTTTAAAATACCATTGGAGAGCAGTTCTCTCATGCTTTTGGCCCTGCAAGTGGCTCCCCAAGGTCACACAACATCTGACTCAAACAGTATAAATGTGAATCCCCACTCCTGGGAATGTGGCTGCCACAACAAAATGATCTTTAACTGCTCCTAGCCCTGGAGGAAGAGCAGGGCTGTTTGCAGAATGACATGCCTACCACAAAACAAGGATGCTTCTCACAGCTGGCCTCTTCATCATCCTCCTCTTCCTCCTCAGTACCCAGCACTGAGTCCAATGCATGGGAAACCTGCTCCTCCTGCACTGCTCATCCCTGGGGAGTTGATGGGGCTGGGCAAGCTGGGTGCTACAGAAGGCTACAACACACTCCTGGGGTGCTGCCTCGGCTTTATCCCAAGCCAGCAGGAACTAAAATGTGCTTTGGTCAGGACAGGGAGAGATGTGACTCGGAGGGAGCACCTGAGCTCCACCAATACAGAGCAAACCCACTGCTTAGACACAGCAGGAACCACTTCACTGCCTGGGTAACACTGCAAGGTCTGTTCTGAGCACCCCTTTGCCACCATCACTGGCCCAAGGTAATTCCTCTAGGCCTAAAAATTCACTTTGACTCTCAAGTTAAAAGTGTTTGTTTTTTTAAATAGGGCTTGTAACGTATCAACCAACCCATTCTGGAACAGCAAGCTCTCCGAAATTCATACGAAGCTGTGGCTGCCCCATCCCTGGAAGTGCCAGGTTGGACGGGGCTTGGAGCAGCCTGGGATCATGGATGGTGTCCCTGCCCATGGCAGGGGGTGGAATGAGATAAGCTTTAAGGCCCCTTTGGGATGGGTCCCTTCCATCCCAAACCATTCCATGATTCTAGGATAATATGCCACAGGTTTTTGGCAGCATCACCAATGTGAGCAGAGGAAACCTTACAAGAACTTTATCTATTTTGGTTACAGGTGAGGCTTTAAGAAGAAAGAGCCCCTGGAGCTTTGCACATTTCTCTTGGAACAGCCTTTCCTGAGGGGTGGAGGCACCGGTTCAGTCCTGGCCACCCACTTCTCATCCAGACAGGAGAGAAGAAGGAGCCAGGGGACGAGGACACTCCTCCATCCCTACAAAGCACACAGCTTCCCACAAAGCCACCCCATCTGGGAATAAGATTGAGGTCAGCAAGAAGGTGGGGATAACAATGACCTTGCCACGTCCCCAGGTCCACCTTCCCAAGTGGAAAGGGACTGGGACAGCCAGTCCCTCACTGCTCCTGCAACTGCATCCGTACCCTGAGCACTTACACAGGCTCCAGACAGCCAACCACCACCAAATATTTAGGAATCAAACTCCATAAAGGAAGCACAAGACACACTACAGAATAAATTGAGTACATTAGAAAAAGCCCGGAGGGGAAAAATAGATTTTTGGAACGTGTTCTCAATCTCATTAATTGGGAAGACAGCCTTGGAGGGGGAAAAAAATGATTATATCCTCCCCAAACCATTATCCGCTCTTCAGAGTGTATCATATGAAAACAGTTATATAAAAAAATAAATTATATTTGGAATGGCAAGAACCCCAGAATAAAGCTAGGAACTCTGATGTTCCCATATAAAGATAGGAGACAGTTATCTGTTCCAAATTTTCCAGTTTTCTGCTGCGCCAATTCAAATTCACTACATACCAGCATGGCCATATAAAGGGGACTCCACCCATGCGAGCTTGGAAAGAGCAGTAATCCCCCAAACTATCAATTTAATGTATGGGGATAGAAAATGAGGGAAGAATGTACTCCCAGAAGGAGCGCTCTGTTAACGACATGGCACAGGGCTCCAGAACGTGCACACAGGAATATCATTTACAGGGACTTCTGCATTGTGAGACCCAAGCTGAAATCGAGATTTCTGCACGCAGACACCGTTGATGCTGCAAATTAAATGTCCGTTTCCAGATCCAATGTGAACTTTATTTTTGTTTTATTTTCTACTATTTGCTCAGTGTCACGTTTCTTGGCCAGCACTGGGAAATCATCTCTTCCTTGGGGGTTTTTAAATTAATTTTCAGCCCATCTTGCTCAGGCTCTCCTGAGCAGCAGGGGAGTGAGGATGGCTCAGGGCAGGGCTAGCGCCAGGCAGGGTCCTCTCAGCCTGACCCCTGTGGAGATGTTCCAGTCGCAGCCTGGGATGCGGGTGCTGACCACAGCACCCAGCCATGCAGGAACCCCCCCATGGGCAGCCTCAAGCTCATCTTTACCCTGCACTGGATCTGAGGTGGATGAAAATCCTTCTTTTTCTTGGATTTCTGCAGATGCAACACAGCATTGGGAATGCTGTTAGCATGAGCACATGGCACTGGTGTGGGCTCAGGTACATCAGCAAGGGGCAGGTGACACCAACGTGGGAGTCAGGATGTGACCCTGAGTCTGGCCACCCACTCCGAGCCCCCAGGAATGTGCTGTCATGTTTGAAACCGCACAACGAGCTGGTTCCTCACCTCAACTACACAAACAATACACAAAGTGCAGGTGGTATCTTTCCAAGTTTCCTTTCCTGTTTGGAATTCCTACGCAGAAGACCCAGGGAGTGCCCCAGCAGCTCCATATTCCTTCCACCAGTCCTGTGGAGCCACTGCTCACAGCAGGAGGTGAGAAGATGGGAAGGACGGCTAGGAGATGGAAATCTGGGCCAGGAGATGGAAATGAGGGCTACAGCTCATCTTTCATCAGTTTTTAAACCAGTCAAGGGCCAGGCACAGAGCCCCCTTGTCACCGGTCTGAAGCTTCCAGGTCCCCCTCCTTGGAAGTGTTCAAGGCCAGGTTGGACGGGGCTTGGAGAAACCTGGTCTAGGGGAAGGTGTCCCTGCCCATGGCAGGGGCTTGGTACAACATGAGCTTCAAGGTTCCTTCCAACCCAAACCATTCCATGATTCTATGAAGAAGCAGCCTGAAGAAGGAATTATTTTCTCCAGCTCTGCCAATCTAATAAAAATCATTACAAAATAAAACCAAAAATAAAACCTAAAAAATAAGAACCTTCTAGAAAGCACCTCTGCCCATGCCCTGACACCCTGATGAGGACCAGCAGCACCATGTCCGAGCTGCCCCCGCGCAACCGGCACCGCGCGGCACCGGCGCCGGAGCCGGCAGCGCCCTGGAAAGGAGCCGGCAGCCAACAGCGAGCCCTGTCCAAGCCATCAGGATGGATATGCAGATAAACCAGGTCAGAGAAGTGTTTCCATCCCAGCCAGACAGTGACTAAGAGACGGCATTAATTTGTTACTCAGCCCAAGTTTAACTTTTCAGACCAAGAAGAGCCAAACGGTCGTTCCAAGTGAAAAAATACTGCAGGATGCATTCCTCTGCCCTGTCCCAGGAATACCAGGGATTCATGATTTCAAGAAGGAGCTGACAGCTCTTTCATATATCACTAAGAACAACAAACCAACCTTTCTGTTTTTCTTTTCATTCCCCAAATGCTATTTACTGGTCACAAGAAGCCACATGTCATGTTCACACAGTGCTCCGGGGAGGTGGGGCTGGACGAGCTCCACATGCTCTTAGAGCAGCACATCAAACCACCACAGACAACAGAAAGTTGATTTATTGGCAGTCCTGCTGTCAGCATGGAGAATGGAGTGTGTGTGAGGAACACCCACCTTCCACCCCTCTCTGGACTCAACATGAAGGCTCCCAGGAGCTTTACCAGGGATGTGAGACTGAGAACACAAATGACAAACCCTTTGGAGCTTGAAAGCCCTTCCAAATTTATTTGGAATTTGATAACCTGCTCCAGCACCTGTGCCTGTTGCACTGCCTGGTTGGGACAGTCCCCACATCACAGCAGGTACAGGACAGCACCTCCATGCCAGGGTGCATGCCCAGGTGAAGGGACAGCAGCACAATGCCTCACTGCAGGGCCCAGTGACCCCTGCACCACACAGAGGGTTGGGTATCACCAGAACCTATCACATAACAGCCTTTTGTTTATTTCTGCCTTTTGGGGCCTGCAGAAAATGGTGTTTTCAATGACTGGACTCAGAGGCTCATCCAACATCATGCCAAGATGGTGGCAGTTGTGCCCAGGGAGAGGCATCCCCAGCCCCACTAGTGGCCTCCTGTCCCCGGGCTGAGGCTGCAAGGCCTGGGGCACAGCAGGGTCCCTGGGGTGCCCCACACCACTCCAAGGCATTTGTTCCTGCAGGCAGAAGAGATTTGACGCTGTCAGCCTGGCCGAGTGCTGCACAGCAGAGGTCTAAGCAAACACTGCCCCAGTGCTCGCATCCAACTGCATCTGCAGATGGAGCAGAAGGGATGTCCATGACATGGTACAGCCTCGGTAAATCCTGGCAGAGAGCTCAGACCACGTCTTGTTTTATAAAACCGGGTGCTGTCTCACAGTAGGTCAGGTCAGAGCTGTGCAGAGCTTTCAGCCCCAGCATCCCTCTCCTGAAAAGCTTCCAAACCAGCTCTGCCAAGGGGCCGTGACCCAGAGCTCCAAATCCACCTCCCTGCGGCCACCCAGCATAAGAGCTGGTACCACACACTGCTGCCTGGCCCCTCTGGAACCCAAATCCTTCTCCTCCATCACTCAGGACCTGGGGACCAGTTTCAATCCATAACCAAACAAGCCAAAGGAATGCCTGTGGGACACTGGCATGGTGGGAGAGCCCAGAGAGGCCCAGCCCCACGAAGGACCTCGGTGGCAGCACACTGTCACTTGAGGGGCAGCACGGTGACAGTCCTCACGCCCCCTGGACATGGAAGCCAGGGAGGCAGGACCCACCTGGTCCCCAGTAAAACCCCAGCCACCTCCAGCTGAGCTGGGCTGCTGTAGGAGGGCAGCCCAGCCCAGCATCCCCAGGCAACGCAACACGCACGGAGAGAGGCTCTTACATTGAGGCAGGGCATCCTCCACGGCAGCCGAGGCGACTCGGAAGGGCTGTGCTGAAATGCAGTGGCCACTCGGGAGGCAGGTGACACATCCTGCGTGCAAAAGGCACATCTCCAGCCTGCTGAGCCTTTCGGGGCTGGGCAGGGCTCCTGCTCCTCCCCGTGCCGCCCACAGCCCTTCCTTGTGGCACCTACTCCCAGTCCCACCCTGCGGCTCCTGCCATGTCCTCGTGCTCACCCCATCCCACCAGCTCCTGCCAGCTCCGGGTCCGAGGGCATGGGAACCCTCCAAAACTAGGGTAAGGATTGGGCCAAGCCCACACCCCACTGAGCCATGGCTCAGAGCCACGGCAGCTCAGGGCCGGCTGCCACAATGCCACTGGAGAGGTTTCCCCTCTGGCGTGTCCCTTGTCAGGCACAGCCCCTCCTCTGGCACATCCTCCCACACACAGGGGTCTGGGCAGAGGTCACCTCTGCACTCCACAGGGCAGCAGTCCCCAGGATGCTTGATGAGCCCATCTGGCCTTCACCACAGCCAGAGCCACAAAGTCTTCATGAACCTTGTGAAAAAAACAACTGCCTTGAACTCATTTTTGCTTTTTCCCAGCAAATCTCTTTGGTACCCCCCTAGTCTGATGTGAAATCACTCACCATCTCTGTAGTACTCAGAGCTGCACAGAGGTCCCTGCTTCTTCCCTATCTTTCTCTTCTTCTTCTTCCTTCTTCTCTCCTCCTTGTCCTCCTCCTCTCCCTCCTGGGTGGCCAGGCTCTCCCTGCCGGGAGGGCAGCAGCCTATTCCAAGATTCCTATCCGGCCGCCCACAGCCTCTCCCAGCAATTACAGGCCTCTGCGGCTGTCTCAGGTAAGCAGCAATGACAGACCTCGAGGCAACTTCCATGGAAATGTCTGTTCAGAGGCAGGGTTACCTGTCCCTGCCAACTCCTGCCTGAAAAGGAGCATCCTGCACACCCTGGCAGTGTGACCATCCCAAACAACTGGATGGAGGGAAACGAAATTACACCAACCTGTCCCTAGAAAACAAGGGTGTAAGTATTTCCTAGGGTCCCTGCATCATTCCAGTGGCCCCATCCCCAGTCCCATGGCTTCTTCCCAGCACAGACAGGTCTGTGGGGCTGGGATGGCCACCCCAAAAGCTTGCTCGAGCCCAGCATTTGCAAAGACAAAGTGATCCTTTAATGCCACATCTGCATCCAAAGGTTATTGGTGAAAACCCACGACAATCTTTGGCAGGCACAAAGAGATGTGGGTGCTGGGGCACTGGGCAGTGCAGGGAAAGGCCCTGGGCAGTGGCTGCAGGAGAAGCCTCAAGCCCCGAGCTCAGGGTGCAGCCGTTCCCCAGCGAGGCCCAGCCGGGGTGGCAGTGGGCACAAGGGTGATGGGCTGTGGCTCTCACCAAACACTCGCTTCATCTCTGACTTGTTGGGTGTGATCACAATGAAAGCCCAGAACCCCCATCCAAAGGGCAAAGCTGGGAATTCCCAGCTCCAGCAGACACCAACGCTGCTGACAGGAACTGCTGGTATAAGGTACAGCAAACTTAGAGCTCCTCTCCCCACAAACCCCTCCAGGCTCCACAAGCAGCAAATGACATTGTTCCCATCCCACAGGAGCCAGTGAAGCCATCGCTCCCCTTGCCTCACCCCAGTGTGCCTGCCAGCCCTGCCCAGCAGCACTGGCCCTGCCAGATCAGCGCTCAGCACAGACTCACCCC
Source organism: Pseudorectes ferrugineus (assembly GCA_008033365.1). Classification (NCBI taxonomy): domain Eukaryota; kingdom Metazoa; phylum Chordata; class Aves; order Passeriformes; genus Pseudorectes; species Pseudorectes ferrugineus. The sequence goes on from QWTY01007663.1 coordinate 15,174, forward strand.
AGCTTCCCTGCGCTTTGAAAACAGCAGCCTCTGACCTCAGGAGGGGTTCGTGCCCTCAGCAGGGTCCCCTGTTTCCCACTCCCACCGTCTGTCCCATAAAAGCCCTCACACCTCCCCGCTAAGCAGGACAACCAGAACCCCCAGTCCTGTCCATCCACAGCCCAGAGGCAGCAGCGCTTCAGGGAGTTCCCCGGTCACTCCCCCTGGTCTGCCTGGGTATTTTAGGGACATGTGCCAGGTGGGCACGCCAGGGAGGATGCAGGAGCCTCTGGTCCAGCACAAGCTTGTGGCAAGTGAACAGCACCCAAATGTCACTGACCGCAGGTGGAGACAGTGACTTAGAAATAAATGTGAGCACAGATTTTTGGGAAGGGTGAGGAGGGAAAAGGCTGAGGAAGAACTGGCTGAACTGGGATAAAGACACTCTTGCATCCAGACCCCATTTCTCTCCATAAAAAGCCAAAACCTCACCAGGAGTTCGTGTTAAAGCCTCTGATCTTCACTGGGGTTTCACCCCTGCACACTGCATGTTCACACAGCCAGGGACAGCCACTGCCCAAATTCAACTTTAATCCAAATAACATTGAAAAGATACTCCAGGGATTAAGTGACCTGCCAAGCCACAGGCACACCCAGGGACAGAAAACTAATGGTGTGTGTCACAACAGGGCTGTGATCACATGGCCCTCCTGGCACTCACCCCATGTGCCTCAGTTTACCCAGTCATTATGGGCAGGTGCGGCACTGCCCAGCTCCTGCAGGGCAGGGGGAGGTCAGGTGCGTATCACAGAATCATGGAATCACGGAATCATGGAATCACAGATTCATGGAATCATGGAATCACGGAATCACAATCATGGGACCATGGAATGGTTTGGGTTGGAAGGAAAGTCCATCTCATCCCACCCCCTGCCATGGGCAGGAACACCTTCCACTATCCCAGGCTGCTCCAAGCCCGTCCAACCTGGCCTTGGACA
>QWTY01007665.1:0-15040 GCA_008033365.1 Pseudorectes ferrugineus
GTTTACAAAACCGTAGCACTGTTTTTAATAGTTTGCATGGGAAAGACAGGGCTCTCACAGAATGCTGCAGAGAGCTGGAAAATCTCTGCTAAAGCTTTTCAGCATCCATAGCCCCTCAAACTTATTGAGATAGCTTCAGCCAGGCTTGGAAATGAGCCCCCTCTCTATGAAGAAGATGGATGGATGGATGGATGGATGGATGGATGGATGGATGGATGGATGGGTGGAAAAAGAAGGGATCCAGCTTTGCATTTCTGTCCTGTCTTCCCTAATCACTGTGAATTTTTTTCTGTTTAAGAATTGAAGTACTGATTTTCCATGTTTCAAAGTAGGGTTTCTTAAGTGGAAAACAGTGGTTTTCTTTGGGGTGATCCTTCCAGTGGCCAATCCAGGTGTAGTCACCTCCGTGCTTTGCTGTATTAATAATTTTAAAATATTACTAAAACAGTTGTCTTCAAGCTGTCATGGCAGTCAATTCCCAAGGCTGGGACAGGAGATGATGGAATGTGGGTTAGGATAAGAAACTGGGAGTAAGTGAGCAAATGAGCATTCTCCACATTGCTTACTGAGTATTGGGTAACCAGTGGAGAGACATTAATGAAATATGTTGCTCCAGTTATGCAATTTTTCTGTAGCTCAGGTGGAGGGTTTTATGACAAGCTTCAGAGGTGCCTTTTACCATTGTGCTGTGATGATTTAATAACATGCTGATGGATGAGGGGGCTGCAGTGCAGCGTCCCACCTGGAGGACGTGCTGACATCCAAAGAAAGGCCTGAGGTGCCAAGAACTCTCCAGCTTCCCTCCCGTATCCCCAACTCCCACCTGTGCTCAGCCTCAGCCCTGGAGCTCAAACATCTCCATCTGCCCATCCCTTTTCAGTGGAACAGGCAGCAGCTGCATGATTTGCAGCAAGTTGGGGCCATTGAGGATGACAGGAGGCCCATGAATAAAACACAGACCTGTTTGTTTTGTGCTGTCCTGAGCAAATGATGTATTAGTAATGAAGTATTTGCCGTTTGTTACTTTTGCTTACTAATAAAGGAAATGTTCCTGCTGCCAGTTTTGTTTCTGGCTCGTGAAGTTACCGGGAAGTGTGAGGAGAAGGCTGTAGACTGGGCTGGTTTGGGGTCTATCTGCTTTATGGTGGTTCTCATTTAAAGATAGTCACTGCTTTGTGTCAGCTTGAAGCAGGGCCAGTTTTTGTGGAGTTTCAGTCAGGGTTGCCTCTGCTCTGAATCTGCTGAGTAAAGACTTTGGAAAATGATTGGAAATAGGATGAAGTCCTTGGGAATGGGACCATATGGGGAGCTGCAGTCCTGGTGATGACAAAGTGGTCCCTCTACCTCAACAAGGGATGATCACTGGAGCTGGGGCAAGGGAGGAGCAAGTTCTTAGGAATGGGAGCTTGAGAGGGGACTGAGAGTAGTCGTGGTACTGGTGACCAATCCTGCTCAGAGTCACCGCTCACAGCTCATCTGGACGTGGGTGGGGATTTGGGGAACTGGCAGGCCATGGGGGGGCTGTGATGGCAGTCCCCTCCATGGCCTTTTTTTCAGAAAAGGAGGTGGATGTGGTCCCATCAACGCGACTCTTCTTTTCATTGAAGGTGAGGGGCTGCCAGTGGATGCAATGCTGCAGGATGTTCCAATTGGCAGCTTTTAGACAATAGCTATGTAAATGTAAAGGTGTTCCTAAGCAAATGTGCAACGCTGTGTTCCAGAGCACAGCACTGCATTGCCACTTTACCTAGAGAGACATGTCTGTAGCACAGGTAGCTCTTGTAATGGCTCATTTTTCAATCATCCTTCATTTTTCTTTCTTACATGTAATTATAATGGCTTGCAATTAGGATAACCCTGATTGTTTATTTTAAATAGAAACAAGTCTTAAGAACAATGTTTAATGTTTAAAAATGTCTTATTTTGAAAGCATTTAATAATTCATCACTTACAGACATTTTAATCAAATAGCTAACACTTCTATTTAATCACTTTAATCACTAACACTTCTATTCATGACTATCCTATAAAAGCAAATACTCTTTTGATTTGTGAATGTTCATTTTACTGAAATGGAATCTAGTGTGTTCTGCAGTCAGGAGGGTTTCCTATTTAAATTCTGCTGCATACATGCAGATAATGAATTAAAATAAGAGGAGGAATTACAACCTAGGTTAGAGTGTGGGTCACAACCTTTTCAAACAGTGGTCCTCCTGTCATGCAAGTGGAAATGGTAATTGGCTCACTGCAGCTGAAATTATCTGTGCCAGATAACAGGAAGAATGGCACAGCAATTGTAAAATGGCAAGTGTGTCTAGATAGCCAACAGTAAATGTGTAGAGTCAAAGCAAATGACCAAAGCTAGTTATTTGTTGCAAGTAAATTAAGATGAATTTGACTTGTTCCCTTCTATTCATGTGCATGTCCTGATGGAAAATTGTGCATTCTCTTCTTTTTTTTTTTTTAACATTGCTATGTGTTCATAATCTTCTGATGGATTGATTGCATCTTTGTAAGCTAGAATATAAATGATTAATGAGTAGCATAGTGCAGCTGTGCACCAAGATCTGGATATTTGTGAGAAAGGCTCCCTTTATGTGTCCCCCTTATTGTGAAGGGCTGTGTTGGTGGTAGGACAAACCGTAAGGTCAGGCGGGTTGGAAGAGACCCCTGGAGGTCTGGAATCTGGCTCCACTCCAAGGCCTGGGATAATGGCACAGTTGGCTGTGTGGGACAGGCAGGAGCATTGGTCAGGCACCAGTTGCCCATGGTAAATGGGGAATTTGGGTTACCAGAAATGTCCCTGCCGAGGTGTCCCAGTAAATGATTGCTTAAACCTTGCACAAACACCATGGAGATCATCTCCAGGAATAACTCAGTCCTGCTTTCCTCTGGTGGTGGGCTCTTTTGATAGTCTCCTTGCTCTCTTTTCCTGTCGAGCACTCTTCCTCTGCCACGGGTGAGATGTGGTAGGAGCTCTTACAGCAGAACTGTGTCGCTTAAGGATTCCCCTCTACAGACAGAGGAAGAAATGAATTTAGCCCTATATATTCAACAGGGAGTCCATCTTCCTAACCTAATCCAAACTCAAGAGGACTATGCCCTCAGAGCAGATAATCCAATTCAAACTATCTACATACTTGAAGAACAGATGCAAGATAAAATAATCTTGTGTATACCAGTTCTTCTACCCCACAGGGGCTACCTAGTTAATAGAGGTTCATTCTCTTTAATTTTAAATTCTTGTTACTCACAATTCTTTCCTACAACTCCCTTCTGGGAATAACAAGTAGTGGATATAGAGTTCTCTAATCGTATGATTACTTGAGACTGCAACTGCCTGATCTGGGAGCTAGTTTTCATTTACTTTACCTTCAGTAACTTTGTTCAAAGGAACTAATGAAAAGAGACTCATCAATTACTGAGATGAATTCAGCTTTGTTCCCAAAGTTTGCACAGTGCTAAAGACATGAAAACAGAACTGTGTGAAAGTTTACATGGTTAATGTGGTTGGCTGGAGAATATTGAAACTGTCTTGGAGAGTGTCTTTAAAGAGCTCATGCGTAGTCAACAGCACTTGAAATATTAAATGCATATACCTTCAGGTATGAAGTGTGTCTTCAGTGTGTTGCTCCTTACCCAAAATCTTGTTAGGATAAAACTTTTATTTATAAATGCAAAGAAATATTTTCAGTCTGTTTTACTTGTTATTGGTATCAGTTACTGTTCTCTCTTAGATACTGATTCTTCTTTCTTTCTATCTCCTTTGTCTGAATATAGTTCTGTGCACCAAAGAAGTATCAGAGATCCTGGGAAATCTCTCTTTGAGCTTTTCCATCATTCATTAATTCCCTCAGGAATCCAGAGAGCTAACAAAAATGGCAACATCCACTGTACAACATGCTAGAAAGAAAAGACTTTTTTCCCCTTTTTGAAGCTTGGAAAAGGGAAGTATTTTTGTTTACTAGATTTTGTGGTCAATACGAGAAAAGAAAAACTGGGTGAACACTAATTTGAAGTCTTTGAGTTCATACCTGTGTTTGCACTGACTTTTTGGTTGTCTGAGTTGTTCATTTACGGAATTTAAGTTTTAGGATTTAAACAGGAAGTTTTGTTACTTGTTCAGTCCAAGAAGCAGCTGTAATGTCCCATATCTGATCTGGCTGCTTCAATCTAGAGCAACATACTTTCCTTGCTCAAAATAATGTTCCCTTGCTAGTTGCTGCTAATTTAATCATGTTATTTCGTGGCTGACTTTGAAGAAATAGGTATTAATTTATAGATCCTCAAAGAAGAAAAGAAGTTTAGTGGTTTGGATACATTGTTTGCTGCAGATCACCCACTTGGCTTTACTGCCTTGGAGCAAAGAGGGAGGCTGGGCAGAGGCAGGAGATTTGTCAATGACCTTTCCTACAGCTCTTCCAAATCTGCTGCCCCATTGCAGGAGGGGAACTGGAGTGGAAGGACGGGGGGCAGGCAGGACAGGCTGGGGCACATGCCTTGAACCCATGTCTGGGACTTCACAAAATACATGAAAGCATGAAACCATGAAGTATGATTTCTTTATTGTTCATGTCCTGGCTCTACTGCTGTTGATTTTCAAGGTGGCTTTTACATTGTTTTCTAATGTGGTGACAGCTGCAGAGAATCAAGGCATTACACTGAATATTTTAAACCAAACCACTTTTATAAGTTCCAATTTCTGTACTGTTTACTTCAACACAGGCCCTTTAAAAACCTGCCAGATATTGAAGTGATTAGGAGATTAAGGTCACCAAATACTCATTTTTAGGGTAAATATGCTGCATTTTAAAGAGTTGCTTTAGTGCCTCCACCCTCTCTTTCTCTCTGCTCAGCAGAGCGATGAGCTCAATGCAAAGAGCATAGCTTTGGAAGGGCACTTCAGGTTCCATCTGGCTCTGGGAACATCTGACTTGGAAGAGGTAGCAAAGAATATGATGAGAACAGAGATTTCCTTTCCCTCACAGAATGTGTCTCAGACCTCCCTGTCTCCAGCAAAATCTTAACCTGCCAGCTGTGATTTATTCTTTTTTCCATCAGCAAGCATTCCAGAAAACCCCTGTGATAAGGTGCCACCGGAAAAGCTGGCTCTGACAAGTGTTGCAGGATGAAATGCCCCTGTCCAGTCACTTCTGCTGACACTGCTGCGGCATTTTCATTCTTCAACTCTAATTTCTCAGCCTTGACCTCATTAATATATGCCATTGTTCCTGGAAGCTGAGACTTTGTTCAGGGTTTTTTCTCTCCCTAGAGAACTTTTGTGATCTACCAGTATGTTCTTTCTTTTGCATTTTCAATACAAGGCTAAAATGCTCCTGGCTCCATATGCATATGTAATTCAGGGCAGAGCAATCTGTGGTTATTTAAACCTCTGGCAATATATATGTACAGTGAGTTTGGCCTCAAAGGAAATGATGAGTGTTCAGCTGGAATATTTGACATTTGAGTTGGGTTGTTTAGCTGTGAATTATAAGAAAAGCTGGTCAAAAGAATGAAGCAGACACAAGTCTTAAAAACCTTTTAGTCCATCCTACAGAAATTTGAAGCTTTGATCAAAATTTGGAAAAAAAATTAGGTAATGTATAAGGACATTTAAATGCACTTTTCCTTATTTTTGGCCCAGATTTGGAGAAACATTTGCACGTTGCTAAATTTAATGAAGATTTTTTGCACTCATCATTGCCTGACTTAGGAATTTTGGAATATTTGCACTTTTACATGCCTTGAAAGTCCCAAACGTTTTCACCAGTAAGTTTGAATAGTTTAATTCTTGCTGAATAATAATCAGAAAATGAGATCAGAGTAGAGAAACTACAAAGTCTGTGAGTGATCCTACTCTTAGATGTTGTGTTTCTACAGCAAAATAATCTTGGTTTATCGCTGAAACAAGGTGTTACTGTCATAGAAATGAATGAGTAAGAGTTGTTAACAGGGTTGTAGGAGAAGCATGGCAAAATTCACCCATCTTGAACCACGATAAACTTGTTTTCGCTCAAGATTCATTGTTTTCTAAGTGATCTTATCTCCAACAGATACATTTTTTGATTTAGTGTCCCTCAGGAGAAAACTATTTGATTTTTTTCTAAAATGTACTTTAAAATATGGACATAGAGTCAAAACCTGGAACCTACTTGATTCAAAGAAGGGTAAGACTCATAGAAAAGAGACATGGCAGACACTTTACGTGAATTTCCCCCTCCTCCCCTCCCTGCCTGCTCTTAGCAATTGCTCCTCTGCTGCTGGACAATGTCACCCTCCACTTCCTCCTGGAGTATTGCCAACATGGGCTTCTCCTTCTCCCCTGTAAAAGCCAGGTAACTTGCTTTTCATGTCAGAGATATCAGCTCAGATGTCTCTCAGTAGAGTGAATTTTTATTAACAGTTATGAGAGTGTCCTTTCACCATCCAGTTTGGTCGGTCAGCTAAGTTGAGGGAGCTCCACACACAGAGATCTCACCCTGCTTTGGAGGTAACATCCATGATTTTGAACAGTGCACAAAGTGGTCAAGAGAGTGTGTTATTTGCAATGTGTTCTCTGACCAGCAAACGTTTCTCTGAGCATTGGAGTATTTAAAGAATATTTGGAAGGGTGTGGTGGTTGCTGTCAGTTTTTAGGCAGCTCAGGTCCCCAATGGCTCATGGTGTGAGGAGCAGGGAAGGGCTCTGGGAGGAGATGGGTCACACACTGGGTTCTTCTGATATTCAGGTCTCACATGGCAGTGCCAGGCTGTGATGAGAAGCTGGCAGAGGTCTGCAAGCACTGCAGCAGCATTAGCACAGTGCAGCCAAAAATCCAGAGATGTGAAACCAATTACATATGGCGAGGCTGATCCAACACCCTGACCCTTGAGATGATCATGTCCAGCCAAAGCTGCTAAAGGCTTTACTGTGTGTGCTTAAATGCAGGGCATGTTCCGTTTTCTCCAGAATCAAGATCTGAAAATACCAAGTTGCCAAAAATTCATAGGCTGTAATTGATTTCTCCCCTTAAAGACTCTAAAAAATTTGCATCTCTCTTTGGCAATTCTTAATGGAGTGCATCTATCATTGCTACGTGTCTGCAAACCCTGAGCATGACAGATATCAGCTCCTGGACTCTGCTGTTCTATAGCTAATATATACATAAAAATATAACTCTTGTTTTAGAGGAATGGTGGTTTTATTTCTGACTATGTACCTACAGTCACAAGCATTGCCTGCTTTACAGAGCAATAAATGTAATACATTAGCTAGTGTATTTTTTTTTAAATTATTTATTTGTAGATTATTTCAATTTAAAATGAGATTTTCAGGTAACAAGGTAGGCAAACATGTTTAACAATGCTATGATATAAATTGCTGTATGTGACAGATCCCTATAAAAATTATAACAGGCAGATGCGCAATGCAAAAAATTATTCATGTGACAGTAATCAGAAAGACAAATTACTCAGAGACGATGTACATGCTCTTCTATAATTGCTCATAAATTATTATGGTTCATGTTAAAATGCATCTAGACTCCCTAGACAACTAGATTTATTTAAAATAAGAGTAATGGGAAATTGCCAGGAAATGTTGAGGAAGAAGATGCAGTACATGCTTTGGGTGATTGCTAACATAAAAATACAGTAACTTACTGTCAGCCAACTTAATCTATAATTTCCTTAATAATTGTGTAACTTTTATTTTCAATTCACTCTGTGCTCAGGTTGCAGTAGCCTGGATAGGTAACTGGGATGGGCCCAGTGGGGCTGCACTGTGGTTCACTGCTGCTGTGTTTCCCAGCCCATGGGGGACACAATAGGACACTCTCCTGCACCCATGCGGGAGGGAGCTCTCCTGAGCACTTTCATGTTCTATGCATTAGGGTTGAATTTAGTCAGCTGGGGTAGAAGTTATACTAAGGGGATGGGGAAGATTGACAGATAGATGGGCAAACCACTTTTCCTTAGGAACCTGGGATTAAAATGGGACAGTGTTTTCCATATTCTCTTAATGTTCCAAATTATATTAAAAAAAAAAAAATCTGTATTGGAAGTGTGTAAAGTACATCCACAATAGACAGGATTTAATTTGAATGAGCTTTCAGTCAGGCACTTACCAGGTGATTAGAGGGTAGCAGAGAAATGGTGTATACACATTTATTATATAATAAGTGCCTCTCTAATGCTATTATTTTTCTCACCAACCTGATTATGTTACATATTGAGAGCCAGCCCAACAAAAATGACAGCAAACTTTGTTCTGGATAATGGAGTGCTGAACTCCACCCAAGCAGCTCCAGTCATTTGTAATGACAGCTTGGAGAATACTCCAAACGAATCTAACAATGCTCATGCTCCAGTGACTGACAGCACGGCAAGAGGAAAAATTCCAGCTTCCATGTGAGCACAGGGAGCCTGATCTAGATTTTAGCCTCTACAGCTTCAGAAGAGGAAACATTCTTGACTGTGTATTTAACAAGAAAAAAAGAGCAAGGGGAAAAAGTCGTCTCCTGTTTGACTAGTCTTTCTTCAATAATTAAGATTTAGTCAAGGTCCTCTGTGAGACTTCTCCCCTCTGCAGATGTCATCAACCCCATAATGACTGGTTGCTCCGTTCCCTGTGTGCTCTTCTCTCTGTAATTACACCCTCCTGGCCTGCTGCAGGGAGACTTGTCATAGAGGAGCAGCTAGGGTAGGCAGGGCCATGGGCAGCAGCCTGCCTGCACCTTCCCCCTCTGCCCCACTCCCTATTGGGGTCAGCCTCCTGTGGGCTGCTCAAATTATTTCATTCAGATACTGTTAATAGGGGGAAAAAGTCTCTAGCATGAAGTTCCTTTTCTTTCTTTTCTTCTTTGGGATGCAGGTGCTATGCTGGGCTCAGGTCGCCATGTCCAGTGCCTCCACTGGAGTGCTGGCAATGGCCAACAGAGCACTGGCCCCACCGTTGTATTGTCCTCTGGGGGCAGTTGGAGAGGGTTTTTAGCCACTCTGGTGGCCTGGTTGTAAATTACCTTTCAAATGCCTTCCATGTATTCCACTGTGCTTCCTATACTTCAACAGCTCAAATTCTGAAATTAGAATAGTAGAGAAGTGCACATGAGAAGGGAAAAGAAATTTTCAAATGAAAGTGGAAGATGAGGCAGATTGAATGACACTGAAGGTTGCTTAGTGTTTGTTTGAGCTGTGCTTTGACAAATTGTTTGGTGTGGATGTGAGAGAAATTTCATTGGAAGGAGGGTATTTTCAGCTTCCAAATTTGGATTTCCATATTGGGTCACTACCTAACTACAGAACTACTAATTGTGACTCTGCTCTGTGAAATAAATGAAAACCTGGCTCCTTGATCCACAAGCTTTCCATGTGGATCTCACTGTTAGTTATTCTTTGGTGTGGTTTAACTTTGCTGAACCAGCACAGATTTGAAAGCTTTAGATGATGTGACAGGATTCAACTGACACAAGAGTGACAGAATTAATTAGATTGGCTGAATTAATTAGATTGGCTGAATTAGTTTGGATCTAAATTCCAGTTCTGGACACCCGTATTCAGTTCAACTTATGGCTCTACTTAGACTTCCGTGATTTTGCTAAAGCACAGGAGAGAGGGTGCCTTTGAGAATACCTGTGTGTCCTGGAGAACAAGGGAACCATCTGGAGAGCTCAGCATTGCCTTGCACATCCCTTGCTGAGAGAAGGCAGCTGTAAGCTCTGCACTGTTCTTTAATAGTAAATCACACCAGCCTAAAGAGCAGGACTTAAAAAAAGCACAGAGCTTTTCTGGGGAAGCTCTGTATGGAGTACAATAATACCTGCTCAGTGTAAAAGCCCTGTCACCAATAGAAAATAATTCATGGTGTCAGAATGAGGCATTTAATGTATAAGTGGATTGGGTGGTGTTGTAGGACTGGAAGAACCAGGTTCTTTCTCCAGCTCTGCTGCTGGTTGCCCATGTCTGTGCAGCAGCAACACAGAGAGAGGTCAATGAGATGTGTCTTAGGGTCCTGACAAGGGCATGTTCAAGTTACAATGTGCAGCTTTGGTCACGGTGAAGGATGTTATAAACCTGGAGGAGATTCACTGAGAACAAATGCTTCAGTACAGGATTTTCAAATAATGATTATCCAAACTTGTCCTATTGTGTGTGGCACTAAGTGTTAGAGGAAGAACACAGAGGAAGCAACAAGGAAAAGGAATATCAGTAAATTGCTGCTGGCTTTTCAGTTGATGTTATTAACAGCAGCCGTTAAAAGCAATGAATTTTAATTTAAATCAGCAGGATGTTTTCAGCAAAATGAGAATGAAAATGAAAATTGAAGTTAACTGGAACAGTGTGTACCTAACTTCAGGTGAAGGGTTTGATTTGGGGGCTTTTTTGATGAAGAAAGAAGTCAGTTGGCACAACCAGCTGCTGCTTTTGCACCTGCCTGTGGGGTGGGGGGCAGGAACAGGAAACACCCTGGGGGTAAAGATGTTGCATGATCTCCCTTCACCCGTCAAAACCGTCATGAGTAATGTTTTGAATAATGGGCTTCCCTTCCCTCCTGAGCTTATGTTAGTTTTTCTTTTCACAAGTTTGTTTTGCAGCGAGATGTTACATGGAAGTTTATGTATCAGAAAAGTATGAAAGTAGACAGTGTCAACAAGTTTAACATGTGGTTCAGGTGCATGGCTCATGTGATCACAGTACACTTAAAGCTGATTTACTGGGATGGGAAAACTAAAACCTTCCATTTATCATGGTTACTTATGAATGATTAAAGAGAAACCTGAAAACTTGGCAGACAGAATTTAAAGTCTGTTGAAGTCACTAAAAGTAGGACCAGACCTGATATTCCATGTACAAAAATTTGTGCTCACTACCTTTGTTTAGGAAGTAAATTAAAAAATCACTTGATGACAGAATGCAATTGATGATGTGCATGAAATGAAGCATGTCTGAGGATATCCAACATTTATAGTTTGAGAATTGATACTGTAAATGCAGAAGAGGCAACTTGAGAGTTACCTGGTTGAATTTGACGTGCTGCATTAAGGGTAAAGATGTTTCATTTACTTGTAGCTTAATACGATCAATAAATTCTAAAAGCTACATATTTAATCAAGTCTATTAACTTTAGGTACTGTGTTTGCCTTTTGATGAGCTGCCTTTGAAATCTTTTTCTTTGGTTTTATTCTTGGCTGATTTTCAAGCTTATCGTTTCTCCAGCAATGAAAAAGATTGAATTAAAAGGTCTCTGATATGTGATATGTTGATATGTGTGCATGTGCTCGGACTGTATTGTAACTAAGATAGTAGCAATGGGAGAAAAAATTGTAGGGAGAAGTAATCTTTTATTAAAGTGTCTGATGTATGTTAATTTTAAAGTGAAGTATCAAGAAAATGGTTTCAAAAGCTTTTGCTCAACAGAACATCAAAAGATGTCCTTTCTTATTTGTACGACTCCTGTATTAAGTTTGATTGCATAGGCAGCATGTTGAATTGTATCCTGTTGTATATAATACAGATCTCTACAGTTTGAGTAGCCTGCAGGGAGAAAACCCAAATATGTGGAACTGCCTTGAAAAGAAAATTATAAATGTCACATCTGTTATTCAGGGATTTTTTTTGCATAACATAATTAGCAGAGGTGGATGGAAAAGTTTTAAGGGATAAGATTGGCATCAGATGCCAATGTACATTTTCCTCCAACAAGGAACTGGAGAATTCAAAACTGGTTTACAGAGGCAAGTAGTTAAGGTGCAAAACATTTGATTTATTTAATAAAGAATTAGTGTTTTGGGGATGAAAGTAATGATATTCTAAAGAAGTGGAATTGAGCAAGCTCCGTGTGCTGTATTTATTGCCTGCACATTCACAGTTACATGTAATTAAAAAAGGTGTATGAAACCACTTAGTTGCCAATAACCGCTTTAGGTTTTTCATACTACCCTAAAACAATTCAGCACATGCCAAAAGCCATTTCTTTTAATGTACTGTATTGCATTTCCCAAGCTGCCTTTCACTATATTGAAAAATGTTTCTGTGTCTAATATTTCTTTATTACTGTTTTGCTTTCAGTTGATGGTTGCATTGACTGGTCAGTGGATCTCAAGACATACATGGCTTTGGCAGGTGAACCAGTCCGAGTGAAATGTGCCCTTTTCTACAGCTATATCAGAACTAATTATAGCATGGCCCAAAGCACAGGTCTTAGGCTTATGTGGTACAAAAACAAAGGAGATTTAGAAGAACCCATTATATTTTCCGAAGTTAGGATGAGCAAGGATGAAGATTCCATATGGTTTCACTCGGCTGAGTTGCAAGACAGTGGTTTCTACACATGTGTTCTAAGGTAAGTATTGTGTTAAAGTCTAAATAAGAATGTGGGGATTATTGGTTAATAATGTATGGAGTATTAGATATTGGTTAAAAAAAATCATTTTAGCTATTAGAATTGAGATATTCATCCAGTTAATACATATTCATTTTTTATTGTCATAATTATATGTCACATAATGCTTTGTCTCAAAATTAGTTTCCCTAGTAATTACAGTTACCTTGTCCAGTAGCTATAACTAATGTGCTTTCACTCAATTGCTTCTTTTTTAAGTACAACATTTGCAAATTCTCAATTTGCAGTAAACCTCCAGAACTTGATACTTCTTAAATCATGAAGTATTTTGTTTAAGTATTGTTCTGTTTCAAATTCTCAGAGTTATTACAGAGTTACAGTTTGAATTATTCTGATGAGATCAGGCCATGGGGAGTTACAGTTCTGTCTGGTTTTGAAGAAATGTTTATTCTAATATACAATTATGATTTAGCATAATTTAAGCAGATGTCGTTTGGTAAGGCACCAAAATGCATTTCTCACAAGTTATCTTGGAACTGTTGGATGAGCCAACATGATTTCCATCATGTAGATGTTGATGTCATCTCTATGCCTAAAATCAGAAGATAAAAAAAGGAGGACTTTTAAAGAATGAATGAATAAATATTCCTTAAATGATCAGTTTTGAATTAAAAGGAGTTTACAGATACTTTGTACGATTTGGTTTTAGACTATTCAGTTTCAGATAATAAGTTTGTTTCATCCTTGTCTGCTGTTCCATACTGAAATTAGACGTTTGATGAATTAAATAACAAGTATTGCAGCAAATAACAGCACTGTTCAGAACCCAGAATTTGCTCTCTGTCCATCTCTGCTGAGTCGTGCTGCCTCAGCTGCCTCATTTTGATCCTGAAGAATGCTACTGAAATCAAGGATTGTGCCCTGGACTGTGGTGGTTTGTACTGGGCCAATGTCCAGTTTAAATATTGGATATATCTGCCAAACTCAGCAGTTGGATTGTGTTGCGGCCTTTGGAGTTATTCTTTTATCAGCTGCTCTGTCAGAGGTTGGGTGTGATGTGAACTCCCTGATTTCGAAATGTTATGGGAAGATGGTGATTTATATGTTTCAAGGGAGCCGTGCTTTTTTCATAAGAAATCACTGTTGTGATAATCAAGTTACTAGTTTAATACTCTGAAACATTTTAATGCAAATCCTTTGTGAAAAATAAAGAATTGATCTTAGATCAAATTCTGGGACATACTTTTTGCCAGGAAATTTCAAAACTCTGCTCATTTATATGACAAAGTAGTTTTGGTAACAAATGGGCAAGTTCTTGAATAATTCATGGCTTCTTCTCATTTTCAGCTAAAAACTATATGACATGCTCCTTGGAAGGCATTACACAGCAACAAGATCTTCCGTGTCAGTTATGCAGTTTCCTTGCTTTGACTAGAACTTTCTTGTATAATTACAGATATTTTTGCCTTTTTCAGATTTATGTCAGAGTGCAGAATAATATGAGTAGCGGTTACAGATAAAAGACTATATTTCTTCCTTTGCTGAGTTAATTTTTTCTTCCAAAAGCATGGTAATGTATCCTTGCTGTTACTGTTTATTAAACCATAGGAGGCTTAAAATAGCTGAGGATGTAGCAATAGTAATTGATTTTAATGTCATTAAAATTGAGCTATGTAAAATGTAATGTTCTGAAATGTGATCACACTTCTGTGGGAGACTATCCACACCATTAACTGTGTAATTTCAGCTTTATTAATCCTTTTTTTTTGAGAGGGATAAGCAGATGTTTGCGTTTTAGTCATTAACCAGGATCACCTGATTTATGACAATTAAGACATCACAAATGAGAGCAGTAATTTTAGAATATGATTTTATTTTCTAGAAGCATTAACAATCTCTGTTACAAATGCCATCTTTTGTAGACTGAATTAGCAGAGACTGGTAGATAGAACTTGATGCAATGGAAATGAAGAGGTGACTGTCTCCATCAGTGTGCAACACTGGGTTTAGGGTTGCATGCATAGCTGAGTCTTTTGGTTTGGTAGCTGAAAGAAAAAATTGGGGAGGAAAATGCTTTTGATTCAAGATAAATTTAAAACTTTTTCTCAACAAAGAAGTTTTCATTCAGGTTCTTTAAGAGAAAATAAGAAGCAATTCAATTCTAAATTGGTGTCTTTCTAGCCACTCACCAGGGATGTGTGAAGCCTTGGTGCAACTCCCTGTGCTGTCCAAAACGTGAAATCCCACATTTGCATGTCCCACTGGCTAGGCTGTGCTGAATTCCACCACTTCAAGTCTCTTGCCTTAGAATTGTTCTGTCTGCTATTTATACTTGTCTTTGCAAAAAGGCACAAGGGGGTGAGATGCTTAGATGTGGTGCTAAGGCCAAGTGGGATGAGGAGTCCTAGTCCCAGAAGTTCATGGGTTGAAAGGAAGGACACAGTCTTGATCTGGGAAGGCAATAATGAGAGCTTTGTTAATTTACTCTTCCCCAATTTGTTACTTTTTTTCCCAGTCAACACAAGATGACAAATAAGAAAACTGTATGGGGAAAATGTCAACTGTACTTTTCACTGAATTTCTTATTTTTTGAAGTGTTTCTTTGTAGCTCTGAGCTTTGCAGTTTTTCGATGTTTTTGTTTCTGTAACAAAGTTCTCACGCACTTTCTGTAAACACAAGCCATGTTTTGCTAACCGGTCACTTGTTATTTACATTCTTTCT
>QWTY01007667.1:0-37264 GCA_008033365.1 Pseudorectes ferrugineus
TTGGTGGCCAGCAAGGTCTTCTGGCCTGTGATCTGTTTAAAGGCCTGGGATATGTATAGTTGCTGAGTGCTTTGGGGACAGGTTGTGTAGAGAAAACCACTGAAATGGCTGCTGTTGCACAGACACAAAGGGAATTAGTTTCATTGTTGCTAAGTAATCTGATATAAATTGGAATAAAATGTCAGGCATTAATGTTCAGGAAGGAAAGTTAGCTCTGTCTTGCTTTGTGCTCACTGGGGGCTAGTTTTGGACAGCTTCTGTTCTGTGCCAAAGTCCTTTGCCCTTCCAGCAGCCCTCTTCCAAAGGCCAGCTGCTACCTCTGCGATACCTGCAAAAGTGCGGCCATCAGTGCCCAAAGCCTGTGCACCTAAGGTGAGAGCAAACTTCTTGACAAGGAATAGATGGTAGAGTGTTAGTTCACCACCTTCCCATGCCCTCCTCTTCACGTGTAGGTAGGCCTTTGTATTTCAGTTTTAAAACCTGTTTTCCAGGATGGGAAGTGTTTAGAGATGAAGAGGAGGCAGTCTTCATCAGTGCAAGTTCAAAACAGCTCTAGTTGGACTGTCAGATCATCTCAGTGAGAGCTTAGTGAATAGCAAAACCAGATTTCTGCAGATGTTGTTTACAATTTGAACATGATGTTTGGGTTGATTTAGTTTTGCTTCTTTGTAGATTGTAAGGTTTAACGTTAGCTAATGCGGTTGTAAATAAAAAATTATTTGGAAGCTGTTATGCTGGAATGCTTGTTGAGAACAAATTCAGAGGTATATTTCACTGTAGTGTTGACTTCATAACAGATGCAATTTTTGGGGGCCTGTAATAATCTTGCACTGACAGAAGGTAAGGACTTATACAAGACTTTGTGTTACTATTTCATGTAATTAACACTTCCACTAATGAAACTTGTTCAGAAGCAATAAAGGGAAATATCCCACTGAAATAAATTGTATGTAAAGAATGCTATTAAACCATGTGTGTTTTAGTAGAGTAACCCACTGTATTAGAGCACTGGTGTTCTTCTCACCGAACTAAACGTATCTTTATTCTGCAGGCTGGAAAAGTGATCTGCTAATGTACTAAAATATATGTATTTCATTGAGATATGATGTGTATTTGTTGAGCTCTGGGCTTCCTTTAGGTCTGAATCGACATAAATCAACATTGGAAGTGTTTCCCGTCAGATCACTCAAGGTCTGCCTTTTTGTCATTAGGGAAGGTTAAGGATGAAAGAACACCTTGGAGATTTTTCCCTATCCTAAATCTGCATCAACTATACCTGTATCTTTTCCAAGAGACATTTTTCCTCGTGTGGCTTCAAGAACTCCAGAAGTGGAGATTTCTGAGTCTTCTGTGAGCAATTCCAGTGCTCATAGAAGCAGGATCTGTTCCAAAGTTCTGGAGGATCTATTCCTGAGGATCTATTCCAAAGTTTCTACCTTAGTCTTTCTTAATGCACTTTTGTCATGGAACTTTTTGTTCCTGTTTGGCAAAGGCATGCAGCAAAAATTGTAACTGTGCATTGGAAGGCTGTCCTTATGTACCTCCTCAGACCTTAGTTAAGAATAAAAGAAAACCCAATTCTTCAGTTTTTCATCAGGTCTCTGAGTATTTCTAGATTTTTCCATATTATATTTTCTTGTGATATGTTGAATGGAAGAGGCCTGTAGATAGTATCTCTGTGCTACAATGAAATAATCATTGAGGCTTAAAAAAATTAAATAGTGTCATTAGTAATGCAATTTTTTTTTCCTTAAAAAAACCCCACACAATCAAATACAAGTTTAAAATCAGGAAGCTTTTCTCCACAATCTAGCATATCTGCCTTATCATCTATCTATGTTGAACTAAACAGAATTTTGAAAATTGTTCAAGTTGACTACTCCAACTAGCTTTTTTATTCTCTCAGGTAAAGACTGACAGCCAAAGCAGCATGGGGAAAATTTTATTGCTTCTGTACACTTTGTATTTATCTTCTAGACAACAGAGGACCTCATTCCCAGTCTTGGGAGTGGGAATGCTACCACTCAGATTATTTATGAGAAGTCTGGAAGGAAGCAGTTTTTAATTAAACAGTTCTTAAATGAAATGGAAGGCACCAAGGATTTAATTTCAGGTGAATTATTTTTTTTTGCTTGATGCCAACAAGTACATTCCAGTTGATCTTTTTTTATTATTGTGATGATTTTTCTCTGTAGTATTTTTGAAGGATTGTAATTTTACCCATGTTTCCAAGATATCCAAACCTGCAGGTGACTATAATGGATAGTGCTGATGATCTATATTAAACAAAGATAAATCATTTTTTCTTATATTCTTTCACATTTTCTGCTGCCTTGTTTCTTTAATTCTCTGGTTCATGTGTTCATATTGATTAATACGCCACATCCCAGCTAGATTTTTTTCTTAGGTCTGTGTTTCATTTGACTACCAATAATGAGAGGCCATAAATTCCTCATTCTTCATAATAGGGCACATCATCTGAGCTGCAGATACTGTGAATGTGTCCATGAAGCAGTGGACAGCTGTGTAGCTACCATTCATCCTATATCTGAGGAAGGCTATGAGTCCCAAAGGGCTCCGTGGTTCGACAGTTAGGGCTGCCAGTTCCTCCCAGGTTCTGGTCATGACTTTGACAGAGATCCCCCCTTCAGTGCTGGGTAATTCAGTGCCAAAGTGCTCTTCCTGTTGCCTCCAAATTGGAAATAATGGTAGCACATACCTCATCATGCATGATCTATGCGGATTTATTGGTTATGGTACATAAGAATGTGACAATGCATGCCAGATTGCAGTTGTTAGATCTGTTACACAAATGCCTTCCATTCTGGCTGAAAGGGAAAAAGAAATCGGCAACCTTTGTGACGCAGGCTGAGTCTTGCTGATAGCATTCCTGGGGAGAGCTGGCCCTGGAGTGAAGCTGGGGCAGAGGGGTTAGGCACCTTTCATCCTGTCCAGACAATACTAGCAAATTCAGTATGTATTTGAGACCCCTTTTTCCTACAGGGCTTCGAAATGCTGCGAAGGAGGTGTCTTGGGTGAACTGTCTTGCCAGTCTACCCCAGACCAAGACATCAGTGTCTCTATCCATGTGCCTTGCAGGTTGCATGACCTTCAGGAGTGACTTGCATTATGAAGGGGTCCCCTGGGCTATCCTAGGGAGTCCTCCCTTGCAGAAACAGGTGCTCTAGGCTTGTGTGTGAAGGGATGCAGGAATACATGGATACAGGGGAGTATAGAGGAGGTTGTCAGGAGAAAGGCAGCTGAAAGGAACTGACTGGCGTTCTTTCACAGTCACGCACCAGAATAAAACCCAAGCAAACAAATATGCAGCTGTGGCTCTTAGATTCAAAGCCAGAACAAAAAGCTCTGATGAAGTATTGAGTGGCTAAAATCTGTGCATAGTCATGTCAATGGAAATTACCCAGATTGTGTGTTTGTTCCTCTGTAGAGGTGCTGGGCATTTGAAATAAGTTTTCCTGCAAGATGAACATGTGTTTTAGGGAAAAGGCATCTTGACACGTAGCAACACTGAAAATTTGGTACTGTAAAGCCAAATAACATACCTGTTATTTCATTAGACCCAAAGGTATGCATTACTTAAATTATTCCATGTTGGAATGAAGATAATCCAACAATGTGGGTTATTTGCTCTGTGTGAATGTGATACAATGACAGCTGAACAATTTAATCTTCTTGGGAAGCTGCAACAAATGAGAAAAAGCTAAACATTGATTTTTCCCCCGAAAGCAAAGGCAAACTACCTTCTAGCCTTGATCACCCAAACAAAACTGTTCACTGTTGAACTGGTGTGGTTTCATCATGATTTTCAAACTAATATCTCCACTTTGTTTGCAATAGTTGTAAGTGAACAGATTCCTAAGGACTGCTTCTTGAGTTTAAACCCTGATTTTCACCTCTCCTTTGAGAGACCTTCAAGGGGCCTACTTTCTTCGTTATTCAGAGAATGTTCTAAGTGCATGCTGGTGGGTGTTTGTCTGCTGAATGTGAGGATGTTCTCCAGCTCTCTGTTCAGGTTCTCCTACATTCCTGGGAGCATCGTCTTGGATGGGAACTGAACTTCTTGGGCAGTGTCAAAAGGTTTTTCTTATCTCATATGTCAAGAAGCAACAGAATACAAGCTTAAACAAGCACTGGTGGGTGTAAATCAGTTAAACAGATTGATGATACCTGTCAGAAGATGTGAAATTGTTTATCCTCTAAACACCAAAGCCTGGCAAGTCTCAGTTTTCTGAGTCACAGACTTAATGTGTAACAGTGTGGCTCAGTGTACTGTTCAGGGGTAGAAGGACATGCAGTCTTTGATCTGTGAAGAGCAATATGTTTTAGCAGGATGGACTCAGGTATAATGCTGTTTAGGGTGATCTTATGTTTCTTTCCACCACAAACAAAGGAAGATTAACCCCCTAATACTCGTTTTGAAACTACGTGTGACCGTGACTGTACAGATGACTACACAAAGGCTAAGACTAATGGTTGTTGTCTGAGTAGCTGGCAGGGATGGGGATATGAGACAGGAAAGGTCAGTTGGAAGGTGGGTGGAGGCAAGACGTGCTATTGCTCCACACAGCTGAACTGCTGACAAAACATGAGAGTGCCTTGCCTTTCCCTCATTGCAAGCATTGGCAGCTGCAAAGCAAAGACCATAGTTTTAGTAACTCTGCTGTAGATTTGCAGAACAATCTGACTTGACTTTGAACAGCTCCACCAACCAAAGCAAGACTAAACTTGTTTCTCTTTCGAAGCTTATTCAGTCTTTGATTGGTTGGTTGGTTGGTTGGTTGGTAGGTTGGTTGGTTTTGGGGTTTTTTTCTTGAGTTCTCTTTACACCTTTTAATTCAATTCCCTATATTCAAAATACTGCTTTTTAAGAGACCAGTAGTATACAATATTGTTTCTATAATTGCATTGCTTTCTTTTGTGCTGGCTATCTTATCCAGTCTCACAGAACTGAATGAACGTGATTTGGTACCACAGTTGCATACAGCTGCTGAACTTGGGAATACAAAGGAATATTTAAAGTAAAACTATGCATGTTAGTCAGAAAAAAGTGTGTAATGTTATGATTGATTAGTTGTCTTCCAGAGGGAGTAAAAGATAAGACTGCAATTTTTAGAGTAAAGCTAAAAAGGTGTCTGTTCTGGTGAGAAAGTTGGATCCTGCTTTGATAATAGGGAAAATGGAGTATCTGCTCTTGCTGAAGCATAATACTTATATTTTAATCATGCAGAAAATATAAAAACCTACAGCAAACACAGGAATCTCACGGGATGAGAAATCTTGTGTAATTACTTTTTAGAACAATGTATTTAACTAGTGAAAAAATACACCCCTCCCAAAAAGAAAAAGAGAGAAGATTCAGTATGGCCTTGGAATTTAGCAGAGGTGCTGACTGATGTGGCATACATTCACTGTCGTGCTTTTAACATGATGGTGTGCTATTACCATGTCTTGGCACAGACTGGTCCCTGTTCCCAGGGGAACTAAGAGCCAGTGCTGGTGCAGGGTCCATTGAGGAAACCATCCTAGGAATCAACATAATTTTTCATGGAAGGAATGATGTTTATTAAGGCATCACAGCACAAAATCATCTCTATAAACACTGCTTTTTACATGAGCTGCTTCCTAATAGTTGAGTAAGTAGATGCATCATTGGAAATACACAATTAGAACCACAAAGCTAAAATCGGGGAGTTCTGTGGTATTTATTACTCCTATTGTCTTCCAGTGTGCCTGAGCCATTAGTAGTGACTTCAGGGATAATTGGAGTGATGTGTGTTGCACAGAAGTGTGTTGTGCAAATGTAGCCCCAACAAATAGCAGTGTAGATAGGTCTTGGTAGCATGCATGTTAAAACTGCATTAACTCTCATGGTGATAGGAGTATAATGAACCATAGAATACCATCATAGAATGGCTTGGGTTGGAAGGGACCTTAAAGGTCACCTAGTTCCAGGCCCCCTTACCATGAGCAGGGACACATTTCACTAGACCAGGTTGCTCAGAGCTCCATCCAGTCTGGCCTTGAACACTTCCAGGGATGGAGTATACACAGTTTCTCTGAGCAACCTGTTCCAGTGCCTCACCACCCTCACAGTAAAGAATTTCTTCTTAATATCTAATTTAATCCTACTGTCTTTCAGTTTGTAGCCATTGCCGTTTGTCCTGCCACTGCAGGCTCTTGTAAATAGTTTCGCTCCATCTTTCCTGTAGGCTCCCTTCAGGTACTGGAAGGATGCAATTAAGTCACCCTGAAGCCTTCTCTTTTGCAGGCTGCACAATCCCAATTTTCTTAGCTTTTCCTGTCATGAAAGGCTGTATATAATTATCATGAATCTCCTTTGCCTGTTCAAAAATAGCAGCACACCTTGAAAATAATATAATTAAATTTTATTTCTTTACCTAAGGAAGCTCAAACTTTTTGGCACCACCAAGGTCAAGGACATACACTGTTCAAGAGATAGCACAGTTCTCCTTGGAATGTGCAGTAAAAGAAGTTTGCTGTTTCTGCCTGTCCCCATATTATGTGCTGAGGATAATTCCCCACCTAGCTGGGGAATTGGAGTAATTTTGGTTTTATTATAGCTCATCAGTTTCAAATAGAATTGGTTTTCTTACATGTCACAACTTTTTTAGAGAGCTGCTGGGTTTTTTTGTACATGAAGGGGATTTTTCTTGAGCTTAGGTGATGCAGAATGGACAAGTCTTTAGTTTAATATCAAATAGAAGAGAAATTTTTCCCTGTGGTGTAGAACCCACATCTTCCCCAAAGCAGGCTACAGATTCTTGTCTGGCTACAACTTCTGTCTTCTTAAGAAAAATTGTCTAAAAATGAAATCAAAGGAAGATTCTGAGCAGCACACTGGAAGGTGGAGAAGGTCTCTGGAGTCTTCTTAAAAGCTTAAGCCAACTGTGAATCTGCTCTTGGCAATAGCTAACGACTACTGATAATGCATGATTTTCACTCCAACCTATTACATTTTGTTTAAAATTTTCAGATTTCAGGTGTAAAACAAAGAGCAGATTTTATAAAAACCAGAGGCAGTAGTAGGTGACTGAATGTAATTACCATACTTGTTCTGCCTTTGACAAGTAATTCAGTGACCGCATTTTGTGTGGATGAAACCACACTCCAAGGTGCTTCAAGAAATTACCTTTCATTTTGAGCACAGAGCCCATTCAGAAAAGGGTAGCTCTCACTTCTTGTCAGCACAGGTGATAGTCTCATCTTGCATCCTGGAAGTGGTTTTACATTACTTGAATATCACAGCCAGGTGCAGGGCTGGTCTGTAAGCATAATGTGGCTTAGTGCATTCAAAAAATGAAATGTAACTTTCTGATGAGTAGATAGTCTAGCAAACAGACAAGTGTGGAAATGGTCTATGTAAAAGTTTGCTCACTGATAAAAAGGTCCCAGCAAAGGGGAAGTTTGAAAGGATGTGAGCTCAGCTGCCTCTGATACACAAAAATTTTCATCTGATGAGTTCTAATTGTCTTAATTAGAGAAGAAATAGACAGGAAGTAGGATTTTTGAATGCAAACAGCTATTCACAAAAGCCGTTGCATTAGATTTTTACTTGCTAATAAGTGAGAGGGTTCTCAGAGTGATATAGCAACAAAGTTTCTAGGGTTGAATTTTTCTTAAACTGTTTTGTACTGCCAGGAATTGGCCTGAAAGTCACCTAATTTTCCAGGTTTTCCTCACCTACATCAGAGAGCTGAATATATTTGGAACCTGCTTCATACCACACAGAAGACTAGCTTTTACCAGTTAGCTTAATTGAGTAGATTTACAGAACAGTTGTCTGCTTTTCACCTGCAGCACTTTGCAGTTTGTACTGGTTGAAAATAGTAGTTCACCATACAAAATTGCATCTTGAAGAACTGCAGAAATTACTCAATGAATAGATTGAGTTCCTAGTCATTATTCCACTCTAATGGCTAGAAATGTGTAATGGTCACTTTTCCTTGCCATCACTGCAGGTATGGTGGAAGCAAACAATGACAAAAGAGCCTCCTCCTGTGTAGCAGAGAACAGCAGGACTGAAAAGGACTTAAAGACATGCCTCTATTACGTTTCAAAGCCAAGAGAATTTGCCTATTTACTGTGAGAGAAGGGATTTGATCCTTTTACTAGAGCTATATTATAGTGTAAAAGGATTTTGTTTTCCCAAGAAAGTGTGTATTAGCCTGCTTTTTTGGAGCAACAAGTTGAGATTCAGAAAGTTTAGAGATGTAAGGATGGTATCTACCAAAAACTGAATGCAGTTTTAAATGGGTTGCACTCATAATGTTTGTGCAAACAACTCTTGTGCGTCTGAAAAATGTGTTGTGACTTAACGTCAGTATCTTCTGTGCCATCTGGGCAACCCATTCCCGCTATTTGTTAGGCTCTGCCCTTCATTAGACAAATCTTCACCAAAAACTCTTAATCCTGGCATCTTTCCCAGTAGAGTCAATCATGTGGGGATCTGGGTGATCAGTAATGACAAAACCAGCCTTGGTATGAGTTTTTCATTTGATAAATTGCAGAGATCTAGGCTTTACTTACATTTGTCAACAGTGACTTCCCTGTGAAGTGCCAGGTATTTGAAAAATTACTTCTAGTGTTTCAGGCTGAGGGGGGAGAACTTTTTCAAACTATGAGAACATTTCCCTCATGCACCATTAAACCAACTGGGGGGAAAGAAAAGCAGGACAGGGGTGTGAGTATGCTTGTGTCTCAAAATATAGGGTCGAATAGCCACATGCCAGAATATTTAAGTTTTATTGCTGTGAGCCATGCCACGTAATGATGAAGTGATTTTGGTAACAATACAGTGAGCCACAGAAGAGTAGGAGTTTCGTTAAAGCTGCCCTTCCTTTGCTGTGCTTGGGACTGTCCTTTTTCTCATCTTGTTCTTCAGTTGTGCGTGTGTCTGCTGCAGTGGATCCTGCTTGTCTTCTCTCATGTCTTCAGTATATAGATAATAATGTGTATACAGAACCTGCTGGTGATCCCCATTCTCACTCTCTCCTCTGCATTCCCTATCTCTCTTGCAGACACAGATGCCATCTATATGGCGGGTTACTCAGCTCTGTCTTGCCTCTGCAGTGTTCCTTCTGTCCAGCCTAAAACTCAGTCTGGGACTCAATATGTTGCAATGGTCACCTGAGTGACAGGTGATTTGGAGTAAACACAGATTTTTGTTGTCCTCAAGGTCTTCTCTGCTGCCTCCTTCTTTGGGGGGACATTTGCTCAACCTGTTGCTGCTGCCCAAAGGCTAGATGCAGTTGCCGTTTCAGGATAGGCACTTCCGGAGGGTGGTTTTTTCCACCTGTTTCTGGCGTTGTCTTTTGATTGTTACAATTAAAAGACGTGAAAGTCATCCCCAAAACCTTAGTTAATGAGGATGGAGAATGAAGTGAAATATGATATGTGTGATCTCTGGTGGCTCTTCAGTCAGGAGATTAGGCAAAATGTCTTTGCTGTTAAATGGTGCTTCTGGTTTTCTATGAATACTGAATGTAAACTGGAAGAAGTAATGTGGAATTTAAGTGGCAGGGTTAGATGTCAAGAGTTCAAATGTCATCTGTGCTGATTTTGCTGTTAGTTCAAAGGCTTCTGCAGTTCACAGAAGTGGGACACTGTGCTAAGCAGGATATTTTTTTAAAATCCATTTACAAGGTTTTACCTCTGTGGCACTTTCATTAAAAATACAAAGCATAGAGTGAAAACAAAACAAAAACTGTCACTGAATTACTGTTCACAATAGACCTTTTTCTGGAAGGTGACTAGATTCAGGTATGGATTGGGGAGCCAATGGGATGTACCCCTGGGTGGGATGAACCCCTCTGCAGCGACTTCGGGTCCACTACTCTTCTCAGCATCTTCTCTGCATCTCTGTGACTATGCAAATTGTCCCTTGGATTTTGGCCCTGAACCACGTTTCTTTCAGAAATTACCAGCTTCCCACATCAGGATGAGCCCGTTCGCTCTGTGTCTTTTGTCTTATTATAAAGCCAAGTAGGGCAGGCATTCCCTGGATTTGTGCTGTTACTGCTGTGTGATTCAAGTAGTGCATAAGGTAAAAAAGTTAATGTGTGTATTCCGTAGCTTATTTCTGAAAATGACAGAATGAGTTCAACAAATTTTGAGATCTTTCACAGTGAAAGACTGTGCACAGACTGTGCTGGACCCTGACATTCAGTAAAGGTGATGTACCAATATAAAAATTTGTTTTGATTCCAGTTCCTAATGAAAAAAACCACTGTTCTCCATCTGCACACAGACATACAAAATTTCTGAGGTAAGGTCAACAAGGCACACAAAGAGAGCTGTTGACTATAGGAGTGGAGGACAACTGGTCAAAATTTAAAAAAAAAAAAAAGATAAATTACTCCTCTGAGGGAAGAGTACCATACACTGAGTTACAAGAAAATCTTTTGTTTCTAACTCTAGGTCCTTCTTCAGTCATCAGCAATGACGATGATTCAGCCAGTCCCCTCCACCACATCTCAAATGGCAGTAACACTCCGTCTTCTTCTGAGGGGGGTCCTGATGCAGTCATCATTGGGATGACGAAGATTCCTGTCATTGAAAATCCACAGTATTTTGGAATTACCAACAGTCAGCTCAAGCCAGATACCTGTAAGTACAAACAACTGTATGTGTTTCAATCATTCATTTTACCTGTGCAAGTGTTGTGGCTCCTTAACAGAACTAGCATAACAAAATACTCTAAATTCCTGGGAGTGGAATGGTGGGGTTAAAATGTGTGCTGTTTATTAAAGGTACATGGGATGAACCGCTTTACCTCTGTCTAAGCCAAATTC
Organism: Pseudorectes ferrugineus; assembly: GCA_008033365.1. Lineage (NCBI taxonomy): Eukaryota > Metazoa > Chordata > Aves > Passeriformes > Pseudorectes > Pseudorectes ferrugineus. The sequence goes on from QWTY01007667.1 coordinate 10,833, forward strand.
AGCCCTTGTGACAAGTCAATGAAGTGAGCAGTGTTATGCTCAAAGCCCGATCCATATTTCATCGAAGTCACTGGTAGCCTTTCCATTGATTTCAGTGGTCTTTGGCCAGTCCTGTGCACTGAATGTATTCTTGGGAGAAAACAAATCTTGAATCAGAAGCAAAAGTCAGTATTGTTACATATGCACTACTTTTAAATTGATCATATCAGCATCACCAGATCATATCATCAGATCATGTTAACATAACCTAACTTTCAAATCTGAGTATTTGTAAAGTTGTACGGATGATAAGGGCTAAAACTTCAATTCTTGTAATTTCATTGTATAATTCAACCTCTATAGACAGAAATTATTTTGAATATTTAAAAGTAGAGCAGAAGAGCACAAGGTTGCATGATGGGCAATACATGCCACATACAAATTCTTTCATGTTCAGTTAGTAGCAAGTGGAATGTGAAAAAATATGAAGAGCTAAACATATTGAACTATGAAGAGTTAAAAAAAGAGTATCACTTACTTCAGATGCTACTTTTCAAACCTAGTAACAGTTTCAGAATTGAACATGTGAAATGCTGATTTTTTAACCAGTGATTAGCATTAATGCACATAACTGAAAAAATACCTAAAGGATATTGTGATAAATAGTAACTGCAGTGCTTACTATTTCTCATCAGGACACTAAGTTCTCTAAGTGTTTCAGAGAATGTTGTTCTGAAGTGTCACTGGAAGTCTCAACTGTTTCTCTGGGAAGTCACTGTAGAGATTCCCAATATAATTAGTGAGCACTGGGCTTGCAGCTAAGGGACACTACATCCTGTCTGTATCCTGCCCTGAAAGATATCACTTCCTAGCACAAACTGTAGTATAGGGGCTCACTGCTGAGGTTGGAAGCCTTTGCCTCCAACTTTGCAAAGCTGAAATGCTGTAACAGAAATCCTTTCTGACCTGTGCACGAGGGCATGCATGCATGACACGAATGCATAACTTCTAACACTGCAAACAAAGACTGATGCTGAACTACCCACTTACCTTGTGAATATTAATGCTTATTTAGATCCAGATTGTTGCACTAAGCACAGTCCAAGAAGGATGGTCCTGCAACACAAGGTCTTTTTATGCCTTTTTATTGTACATCCCTGATGTTCATTATTGATATAGCTTTTTTGTGTGGCACTATTTTGTGACTAGAAATGCTGCATTATCTCTTCTACCAGCAGATAAGAATGGTGATAATCTGAATATTCTGACCCAGCATATGCAGTGGATCACAAGGAAATCACTGAATTGGTGATACTTGATCAGCATGAGAAAAATGTTATACAGATTCATTCTGATTAGAACATTAATTCTTGTGAAAAATAGAAGCTGCTAGAGAATCATAAATGGGTAACATACCCACTAGTGCTCCCTATGGTTATATAAAAGGCTATGCTTTTAAATATGAGGCTACTGTACCTCTGTTCCCAGCTGCATTAGACAAATTTTAATTCTTTAAATAAACATCACTAACTGCAGAGTTTTTAACTTCAGCATTAATGTTGAAACAACATACATGCTGTTCCAGGGAAAAACCCAAACTGCGCCAAAATACAGAATTCTCTCACATTTAGTAAGCTGCACATTAAGTACTGACATATTAAATCACGGCTGACTTGTGTTAAGTATGTCCTGATCCTAAAAATACGTAAGTCTGTATCTGGTTTTGTGTGCTACAATGAAACCCACATGGTGTCAGGGAAATTAATCACAGTACATGAAGTTCAGTTGGTGTATAAATGCTTGCAGAATATGCTTCAGCACTCTGTTGTGATGCTCTGGGGAGGTTTGAGGGGCTGATGCTCTTCATTCTGCCACAGTGCCACTGTGGTCCCAGTCGTGTTTTGGAGGGGGGATAGAGGTGGTGGTGTTGCTTTTGCTTTAGCAGAGAGAATCAGGTAAACTATGGCAATGTATAAACCAAGGCAGATTTCTTCTACCACACTGAGCATCTGTCCAATAAAAAGTGTAATTGAAATTGTCTTGAACAAAAATGGGCTTCCCAGATATAATTTCATATATGCTCTCTTTCCTTCTTTCTCAGTTGTTTATTATTACAGAGCTGGGCTTGTCCTTTCTTAACCTGCCAAACTCCTCCTGATGTGTATATCTGGTTATTTATAAACCTCTAACCTAAGTAGCATTTGCACCTTGTTCCTGTTTAGAATAATGACAGCTCCAGATGTCATCTGGTTTCTCATCTCCAGCAAGATAGTTAACATTTATTTTTATTTCCTATCTGGTCTAAGTTCCATTGTTCGCCAGCATTAAACGCAACAATCACTGACAGTCATGCTGGAAAAGGTACTTCTGTATTTAGCATATGTTGGTCTGTGGAAGGAGGTGAGACATCAAGCTAGGTGAAACTCTACACAGATTGTATTGCAGTTTTCACAGAAACGAAGGAATACTTTTGCTGTGAATAGCAAGTGGAATTTCTCTTTTATTATCTACTTAGGCTGTATTTTGACTTACTTACAGAAAACCATTTCTGAATACAGAGTATCAAGCTTCATTGCAAAGTATTAGAAGTGCATGTGTTTAAAAGAAAATTTAAAAGTTGATTACAAACAGTGTCATTTGAAATTCCATCACTGTGTCTGTAATTTGGTCCTTTCACTACTGAATAACTAAATCCAGAGAGTGATGACTTCTAAAGAGTCTTCTCAGGCTAAAAGTTACAGCACTTTCCTCCTCTTAAGATAATAGCCTTCAGGGTGGGAAAAACAAACTGGTGGAGACCAAAGACCCATGGGCTTCAGTGGTCAGCTTCCAGTCATCACTCGGAAGGACTGCATTGCTATCATTTCAGCACACCACTCATCTCTACCTTTGATTGATGTAACAGTAGAAGATTACATCTTCCAATTGGGATAGGCTGATATTTACAGCTTAACTACCAGTATTACTCACCAGCTCCTTCAGCATATCTGCCTGACATGCTATCCCAGCGCTCCTGGCTTTTCCTTTATGTGCCATGTACTGTTGGTTGCTGCTGGCTGGTGGGTTCATCTGCGACTCCAACATCTTGAATATTTTCACCTTGAAAGAATACACTCTGAGGTGCATAGACATGTTTCACCTACCAGACTTCTTGGTTCCTTTTTGTATGAAAGCAGAAGGAATTTCTCATTTGTCAGTTCTTGTCAGTGACAATTCTGATTTCAGATGGGCGAGAGAGAGCCAGAAACCTGGACATGCTGCAGTGCTCTTTGCAGTTAAGGCAGTATAAACCACGTGCTGTGTTAGTGTCCACCTGCAAACCTCTTTCCCTGGGAATTGTCAACAAGGTTCAGTTGTTGCTGTTGAAAATTGAGGCATAACTTTGTAGGGAAGTAACATCACCAGGTCCATAAAGTTATCAGCTAAGCCTACCAGACCTGTTGAAACAGGATGGAAGAAACAAATCCATTTTCTTAAGGAACAACTATGGACTTTCTTCATCACTTAGCTTTCAGCCTAGCACTTGGAATATATCAGTCAATGACTGTTAGATTTCCATGATTCATGGTGGAAATGCAGTCAGTAAATAACACTGCTGTGTCGGTACAAATGTGAAAAGCCAAACCTGAGGAGACGTCACAAAACGTCAGTGGAAGTGCCCAGGTTGACATTCTCAGGACAGAACTGGATAAGAAATTTCTTGCAGATGGTTTTGGGATTTTGAGAATCAAATTGTTCTCTGAGCCTTACCCCAGTAACTCCCCCCCCGCCCCATGAAGTCACTGTGGTTGTTTGGGTGCTACTGAAAGGAAGGTTGGAGCTTTGCCCGTTAATGAAGAGGTTTGCAAGCTCGCAGTTACAGCCCCCCTATAGTGGAGAAATAGCTGCACTGACATCAGTTTGCACCTCCCAGCTAATCTGTACTTGCAAGTCACTCAGTTTTGTCAATTTCATGGATTTCAGTGTTGGAAAAGAGCGTACTGTACTGGGCAGGCTTATTGATTAGTCAGTGGATGGTGTAGTGGCAAGATGTTTTCAGTGACTGGCCGTATAAATAGCCATTGCATTTCAGATGATGTGCTGTGGATTGTGACTATCATATGGGAAATTTGGGTATATTCTTGAGATAGTCTTAATATTTCATCTCTATTTCTGCATTTTCTGATTGTGTTCTTTCAAGTGTAGGAGTCTGAATATGCAGTTTAGATAATAGTTATTTTACTTTCAGTTGGCTTCCATTAGGGGAAGTCTGAAGCTGATTACAAGTTGGCAGAAATAATTTTTCGAAATTAATTTTTATTTATTTTGCTGATCTGAAAAAATGAATTTAGCCTATAGTTCCAGTTCCAGAGTAAATTTCTAATTGCATGTGCAGTGCTAATTTTAAAGGCAGAAGCTTTGAGAGCACCCCACTTTTATCCCCTTCTGAACACTGAACTTTTCAATTTATGCTTAGGGATTTTCATTTGCATTTTAGGGATTGTTACATCATTTAGTTAAGGGTGATCTCAATCTTTTTATGACTTTCCTTGTTCTTTAACTATATATTTCTTTTTAACATATGCATAGCCAGATTTTGGGTGTTCCCATTAGTCAGGAAAGTTGCAGCAATGCTCTGCTTCAGTCCACCACTTTCTTGAATGACTTTTGAGGGAGAAAAGAAATAGGGCAGTTATTCTTACCATTTTATCACGACTCCCATAGTACAGGACTTTTGGCTTTAAAGCCATAGGTCTTGGAGTCTGGTGCTGATGTCAGATTTCATTTTAGAATGAAAAAAAATATGAAGAAAAGGTTCAGAATATGAGGCAGACCCCAGAAGCCTGAGGAAACAGAAAAAAAAGTCTGGATTTTTTGTTCTTTTGTTTATGATATTCTTTTTTGGTTTATTCATTAAATTCTTTTTAAATTCAGTTTTGATGATTTGGGAGCATTTGAACAGGGCAGAAGCACCTGAGTGTGCAGAGCTGGCCTGCTCTGCCAGTGTGGGGGGACAGTCCTGTCACAGCCACCACAGAGAACAGAGGGGAGCAGCCAGGCACTAGGGCCTGCTGAGTTGCCTTTCCTCTACCAGGCTGTTTGCAGAAGGGTGCAGCTAGTTGTAGTTCAACACCTTGTTGTTTTCACAGCTCTGACCACTCGCACCTTACAAGGCAGTCTGGCTTCTCTTAATTTTGGAACACGTTGACAGCGTTCTTCCCAACCCTTGGATCAATATCAGTGGGTCATTCAATATGAGAAAAGAAGTAGTTGTCTGTATTTCCAGGGTAGATGCGACAGAAGGAGGAATTGTGATACCTGGTCTGTATTTCTCAGGCATCCTTGTCCCAGGAGTCCCCCAGCAGAGCCTGGCCCCAGCACGTGTTTCTTTGCTGGGTGCTCAGGGTCTCACTGCCAAGCGGTGACCAGTTTCACTCTGGTGAAACAAAAGCTGCTGGCAAAAATAAAATTCACCAGGAGAGTCTCTGTGCTGCAGGGATCTGACAGGCCTCTGATCCAAGGCAGGAGATGTGTCTGTTTCTGGGTGCTGCTCATCCTGCACAGGTAGTGTCCTTTGGAAAATAGCAATGCGCCAAGTGCAGACTGCCTGCAACGGGTAGTCTCCATCTGACTTTATTCCAGATCGTGTCTGTCACCCTACACTTTCCTACAGTCCTGAGGAATAGGGGTAACTTTTGACAAACATTACAAGGTAAAAAATTAATCGAGTTGGTCCCTGTGCACAGAAGAAGGATTGCCCAAGACAAACACTCTGTAAGCATTTCCATCTCTTTTGAAAGGCTTTTATATTTGAGTGACTACAAATGAAGGGCTGCTGTAGTGTTTTCTTAGCCAGCTGAGCCCTAAGGCTGGGGATTTTCCATCAATTCCCAAAGCTTGCAGAGCTGAAAATTTATAAGCAGCTCATTTTCCTATAAAAGACACCATGACCTCAGCAGTCAGAATGCAGAGGAGAAAAACTGGTGAATTTTAGTGAAATCCAGACTGGGAGGAAAAACCTCTCTGTCCAAGTTGAACTTGTCATTCCTGACATTCATTGTTAGTTGGGATTGTGTGGTTTAACAGGGCACTCACTTCGGACTCTTCAGATGCTGAAAACTAAAAAAACTTCATATGCTGAAAGCCAAACATGGATGAGGTTGAGGTTACAAGGAGGGATATAAAAATTATATTTACTTCTTGTCCTAATCCTGCTGCTTGTTTTACTCTGGAGATATTTTACTGGCTGAATAAGGATATAAAGAAATATGAAGTTATATTTTATTATCTTGACTAAATACTTTTGTAGTTTGATTGTGTATTTTAACCCCTGATTGCAGTCACCATTTAAAATGTGTGTCTTTACAGTTGTTCATCAAGTCACAGGTATGTCAGAAATGACAGCTGTATATATCAGTGGTGTATTTCCATTAATTGCATTTGACTTTTTTTTAACTAGGCAAGAGATTTTTCTCCCAGACCATGGCATCCTGAGTCTCAAGTATTTTTCCCAAGAATGTGGTCACTTATTTCCTTTGCCCAAATAATAAAATTTAATAGGGAATAAATACATTTAAGGGATTTAGATACTTTTACTCCTGCTGTTCATTCTGACACTCAACAGACCTGCATTTTTTTGTTTTCCAATCAGATGGAAGAAATTCTGCTAAAGGCAGAAGGCTTCAACTTGAAAAGTCTGGGATTTTACATCATTAAAAATTCAGAATTTGAAAGAAAAGCTTATAAATTTCCTCATTTAGTGTTGAGGTGAACCCACAGAATCACTTTTTCCCCAGGATGTTGCTTTTGTTGCAGTCTTGATCTGTCCTTGAAGTCCATTTACATCTAATTAAAAAAGGAAGAAATCATGCTCTCTGCAAAATATTTGCATTTCATCACACAGAATGTTGTTCTGTGACCCAGATTATTCAGTAAAATATTTTCACTGAAGTCCAAATGCTGGAAATGCAAGAAAGAACAGCTTTGACTCTGATATCCGTTTTGTGGATAGTACAAGTGTTTTACCACCTGGAAGTAACAGCACATGAAACATACTTCAGGGTAAATAGCAGATGTTCTAAGGACATCTGAGCAAAGAAGATCCAAAGTATGCATTTCAAGTACACAGTATGAGACAAGACAGTATGAAACATGCACTCTCAAGGAAATGTCCAGTGTCAAAATTAAGGTGAAGCATGCACCTTCTTGTTTAAATTTGTCAGGTAAACTTCAGATAAGAACACTGTTCATCCTCAGCAGAGCACTGAAGTACCCTGTCCACATCAAGCCCAACTATGGGCTTCAGACAAAGAGAACACTTTATGAAAGATAAGTGAAATTAAACACATGTTCAAACATTCTCTGCAATTAGGGTATTAGTCAAGGTGAAAAAACCCAACGTGATGATTTTAGAGTAGTGTAATCTCCATGGCATTGCTACATTCAGTTTGCCATTTGATAATACATCTGTATCAGAAATACATACAGTGTTTTGTCACCAAAACACCTATCTAAATCAGTAACATGTAAATGACAAAGAGTCATTTACATTCTAATGATTAAATAACGCCTTTCAGACTCTGCAAACTAGGTTCTGTGGATGTTGATTTTATATACAGAAACCTGCATGGGTAGTACTTATATTTAAGCTGAATAGGAAAAAAAGGGCAATCCATTCTGAAAACATCCCTATCATGACCCTATCCATAAGAGTAGGATTTGGTCTTGGATGTATTTCTTTGTGTCAGTGAGAGTTTTGGCTAAATGAGAAATACATATCCCAGGGAAATAAGAATAAAAATGAGAAATTTTAAGTTTAAAAATACTAAAGTATTAGAAAGTTAGAAATAAATAACTTTGTAGCCAAAATTATTTCATAAACCCTGCTGCTAATTTCCTTGAATCCATCACTAAGCAAGTTGCATCATTATTCAGAAACATGACTGTGTAAAAATGCAGTTAGCCCTGAGCACGAACTCAACTAAAGATGAATTTTGGGAGAAAATTATCAGGAACACAGATGCCCACAGTAAGCATTGGTTAGGACAGAGTAGTATTTATTGCAGTTACAGCGCGATGAGCCATGTTGTTTTTCAGCTGTGCATAACATCTTCACTGCTCTCACCAGCAGCTGTCTCTGAGCAATTAAGTCTGTCAGTGCTTTGAGACTGACATTTGAGAGAAGTTTAACAGTTTGTGTCCTGCAGGACCATGTGGTTGGCTTTGCAAGTCGGCAGATCTGCTGCAGGCAGGGAGGCTCTGGATGGCCTGTTATTCCTGGAGCCATCAGAACTCTGAATATATGCATGCCCCTCATGTTTCTGTGTGTGAATGGGGGTGTATTGACTTGCACGGCAGCCCGAACCCAGCAGGAGTTCACACCTGCTCTGTGTTGTCTTTCCCTTTCCTACATCAATTGTACTCTGGCTGCTAGATTCTACCAGGGAGCTGCTTTCCCCACTGCATCCCACTGGAGATGAATGTGAGGGCTGGGATGCAGAAAGCTCAAGCTTTCAGCTGCTCTTGAGTGGTTAATGTCCCAGGCCTTTTCCTTTCTGCAGCCTGTGCAGCTTGATTATCATCTGTCTTGAGGAACCTTTCCCAGCAAAAATGCCACTGAGGTTCATAAGATTTAAGCATGTTTAAGGCTTGGTTTTGACAGGTTTTGCTGGGGAGTTCCTCAGTGTCTCAGACTTACCTGCATCTGTTTTACAAGCATAGGGTAGACCAGCAACGAGTTGAATCTAACAGACATTTAAAATGTTGTCAGAGATAAAAGTAACACAGTTGGTAACATTATTAAGTACTCTGTAATGTTCTTCAAATATTTTTTGTCAGCCTTAGCTTGTTAATTGAATTTCTAAATAGGCTTCTCATGTTCTACAACATCAGTTGAGGAAAAAGTATAAGATTATTTTTTTCTCAGTGGAAGGTGTTTAATTAATATGCCCATTTTAATTTAGACATATATTCTATATAATAAAACACCTCAGTTCAGCATTTTTGAGTCCTATAAAAACTAGGATTATGTGAGTAGACAATTCCAGGAATGTGTTTCCATCATTAATGAACAGGTATAATATGTCAACAGCTGAAATGTATTTTATGAAAATTTTTTAGAGCCCTCCCTTTCTCACTTGCCCTCAAACTAGTTTTCTTTTGATTTGTTGGACAGAAGTGAGAGCACCTTTCATTACCCTCTGCTTTCTTGGTTAAGGATGCTGAAGGGACCTCTGCTTAGTGGGACAATGTCTGAGGGACACAAGGAGAGACAGGCCATCCTTGAGCTCAGTAGTACTTGTCGGCTTTCTCAACCTGTGATTGCGCAGGACATTCCACAGAGGATGGGCTATTGATCTTCAAAGGTCAGAATGCAGATTGAATCATGAGACATACAGATCTGGTATGAGGTGAACACTGGTTTGGGCTTATCTCTAGTCCATCCATGCCCATAATAATTGAAGACTATTATTTGCAGATTGAGAGGGACTTAACTGTGATTGAAGTACAAAACTCCTGATTAAGCTAAGTCAAAACACTGCAACGAGGTCTGAAATTCTTAAAAGTTCTCCGGATGAAAAGTTGTGCTGTACCTATGGCTAGCAACTTGCCTGTTAGCTTTGGGGGGCTATTAAACAATTAAATGGAAAACATATTGCATGGGGGTGTTGTTTGCATTTTAAAAAAATATGTGGTGTATTCATATCAATTATTTCCTGTTTCTCTATATTGTGGCATATCTCTGTATAACCAATACTCTCTCTAGGGAATTTTTTTTTTTTTTAATTTCTGCAGTTGGGGGATCCAAATTCCATTCTCAGATGTCAGCTAGTCCGCTGAAACGGCCTTCAGGTGCTAAATAAAACTAAGTAACTGGTTTTCTAAAGAGTCCTAAACAGCACCAAAATGTAAAGTCTGGTCAATAGAATTCAGAGGCTTAGTCAGCTTAGTACTTTGGGAAATTCCAGTAAATGATTGCTTCACCCTTAGCTACCTAAATGCCTTTGAAAACTGGTTGTTGGAAGCTGTTGAAAGTCAGTAGTTGCACAGGGTGCAGGAAAAGGCTGCAAGAGGATGTCTTGAACACCTCTGAGTTGTTTTGGACAGTTGGAATCAGAGTTAATAAGATGGGAAGCAAAGCTGTTTTCAGAGCTTCCTTCCCTTCTTTCCTCCTCCCACCTTGGTTTGTTTCCCACAGAACTGGAAAGAAGGAATGGAAAATGGGGTGGTTGTCTCTGTCATGTGGTTATTTATTCCCAGGATTGGATAGTGAGAAACTAAATCCAACTTCAAACAATCTCCAGTTTATATAATTTTGAAGGAAAGACAGATTTGACAGAATTTTCAATCATTATGAATACTTCCTTGAGCCACAGTTTCAGTTAGAAACTTTCTGAAATTAAGCCATTCCCACACAGCAAATCTCTTTCCTGAGTGTTGCTGAGGATTTCTTTAGATCTGGTTTCTTAGGCTTTCTTTCAAGGATGTGCTCTTTTTTTTTTTTTTTTTGGTGCCCACAGCTTGGAAGGCCTGTGGCTGCCTTAACAAAAAACCAAAAAACCCCAAGAAATAGCTGAAAACAATACTCATCAAGTGGAACATGTCCCACACAAAGTAGGAACAGGAAAAGGGAGAAACAAATGGAAAAGAAACAAGAACCTCAGCCTCAGCTTTTGGCAAAGAAAACACAATAAATACATGTCTGATTTGTTCCAACCACTTTGCAGGAGGACATGATTTATCTTGTCCCTGTTTTATTCTCATCAGAAGGAGAGTTTTGCAGTATTTGCAGACTCCACTTGAGAGGCTGTTGAGACTAAATAGCAATGGGATTGCCTCCAGCCAGAAATGCATTGACCTGCCCTGTGTAGGAAAGCCTGAAAAGCTCCTTCTTGAGTGGTAAAGAGCAAGAGAAAAGCTTATAGGCTAATTCTCCATCATCTGATTTAGAAGAAGAAGTGCTATGTTACAGTGTTGTGTTCTAATGGGTTTGTGATGCTTCAGTCCATGAAGTTCACTTGTGCAATGGCAAGTGTGCAAAGGTGTTGTATAATCACGTGAGAATGAAATGATTTGTGTTATCATTTCCCAGCAATGCCATTCCTGCTTATGTTGATAGTAAATTCTCACTTTATTTTGCGTACTGTATCGGCTCAGTTCAGGAATGGACAAATTGCTACAGTGGACCGCGGTAGTAACTCTTCTAGTTCCTGAAAATGGCAGTACCTAGTAGGAACCTTTCTTCAAAGAAGTATCCAATAAACCTTAAGGTGTGTATTTCTTTCACATCTTCTAACACCTAAAGATTGGCTTATGCTCGGTGACATATTGATGTCCTTTTGTAAATACTAACCCTGTCTAATAAACAAGGAGATATTCCCTCTATAGTATGTAGCAGCTTCCCTGATGTTAACAGCAACATATTTATATCCTCCTATGGCTGAAACGCTCAGGACCAGGAGAGCAGAGGAGGAGAGAGATCAGAAGTAACTAAAAGGCCAGAGGGTCACAGATCACCCACAGCCATTGCAGCAGGTGCTCAGATGCTCATCTGTCCTAGCAGGTAATGACGTGAAACAGTGTAAGCAAGATCAGAGATGATTAGTGTCCTGCACTCAGTGCAATCACAGGAGTGAGCCTTCGGTTCTGCCCCGAGGGCTCTGAACCCCCACGGCATTCACAAAGTGCCTGGAGAAGGGCACCCCGTCTGTGTCAGGACAAGTAGAGGCAAGTTTGCAGTCCCTCAACTTCTGCAGCCCATGGCTGGCTGCAGGTGTAAACTGCCTGTGACCAAGTCACATCAGTTCTGTGGCCACTACTGGGCAGGGTGAATTAGTGGGCTGGACTCCTTCAGATGCCATAGCCAGCCCCAGCAGGCATCAGATATGAAGCTCAAAAGCTCTGTGCTCAACTCAGCCTTACAGGAAAGGGTTCAGCCGTATGCCCAACCCTGAGAGGAGACATCGGGTGCATTTTTTCAGTGAGGTGTTGTTTCAGACACAGTAAATCACAGTTCTCATCCTAAAGATGTGGTATGGGAACACAGACTTAAGACTCAAATTCACAGAGAACTTCTTGGAGAATATACTTCCTTTTTGTCTTAGCTTTTTTACGTGAAGAGGAAGATGACATTTTCCCAACTTGCTAAAGGCTTCTGCATTATGCATTCTCATACAGCACATTTCCTTGCTGGAAATGGTTTCCCACATTTACCACAATGTTGTATTGCACTTTAAAGTTACAATTTTTTTCCTCTTTTAATGGAAGCATTTTAGAGAACCCTGAAATTGTACCACACTGAGGAATAAACACAGTGCAAAACAAGGTATATCTTTCAGAAATCATAGAATCATTAAGATTGAAAAAAAGTCCAAGATCATCAAGTCCAACTTTCAACTGAATGAGGAAGATGAGAAGATTCAACTTTTTTTTGCGGTGGTAGCTTTCCTCTAGAGGCCCAATCCAGAACTGATTTCCCATTTTAACCAACATGAGTCTTTCCTGCTGATTGATCTCTGTGTGTTTCGAGATTGGCCTCAACATCTGAAACAGGGCTGTGGTAAATGGCAACCTTAAACAAACTGGTAAGAGATTTATTTTGCACTGGTAGGTTTCTTTTTTTGACTGCAAGATAGAGTGTTTTCAAGACAGAGGAAAGCACACAGGTGTTTTTTTCTGTTCCTGCAGAAGACAGCTTTGCCATCTCAACCTTGCAGCTTGTGTTTATTGACAGAATATGTATACAGAAATATATAGAGCACTTTCTATGGGAAAAACACAGAAAAGCGTAACAGTGGAGAGAAAGTGTACAGAAAAATGGTGGGTTTTTGTTATTGGTTTTCGGGGGGGGGGTGTTTTGTTTTGGTTTTTGTTGGTTGGTTGGTTGGTTGGTTGGGTTTTTTTGTCTACTCTTGGGATGAAATTTCTGCCTACGCGTGCCATAGTTATTTTTCATCATATAGAAAGGACTGTGCCCACCCACAGTGAGCTCTTGGCCCCATCAAACCAGACATATGTCCCATCTAGATGTCTGTAAAAGCTTTTAGGAAACATTTTGTTATGCTTTCTGTGGTGTTGCTCTATGGGTATACTATATACAGTCATACCTGTTAAAATACACACTGTTCATTAGCTAAAGCATCTCAAGAGATGTGTTTTCATTTTTAAGAAAGAAGAGCAATTATTTAAATGGAAATGCGGTCTCAGGAAAGATATCAATCCTGGATTTAAATCTTTCCTAGATCTCAACACTCATGTAATAAGGAAAGGAAATCCTGGTTCACAAGCTAGGATATAAACCCTCCATGGTCACAAGCTGCCCATTATTCCCTACTCTGCTTTCTGGTTGAAATTCTGAGAGGCTGTGTCAGTGCTGAGCTGGACTTGAAGTTTTGCATGGCATATTAACTCTCTGGGTAATCAGTCTAAGGCGGCCATAGATCAAAGCCTATTTGAACATATTTGAACCAAACCCAGCTACTACTGTTTTCTTTGTATTTGGAATTAGCTTTTGGGTTGTTGCTTTTAAGTAAATTAATGAGCCATTTAATACTGTGCAAGCTAAGCATTTCTGCATTCTGATACACTTGAATTATTGAGGTTCTTTCTGTGTGTTGTTAAGTTGTGCAAGCTGTAGGATGACTGTAAGTAAAATCACGCTTTTGAACAGGTAATACTCAGTCTGATCTACAGAAGGTTGATAGTTTGATTCACAGAACACAATAGCTCCCTTCCTCTTCAACCATATGAAAGGTGGTGGAGCAAAGCATCAGGGAAAGATAATGTAAAGACTTGTGAAATGCACCCTGTACATGAATGCAAAAATATGAAGTATATTGTTACATTTTATAGCAAGATTATGGAACAAAGGAAAGTCAATGCGAACTCTTTAACATTTTGCTTGTTACCTTTAACAGGCAGCTGCTCTGTATGGGCAGAACACAATGTATGTCCTTAGGCTTTGCTACAGGGAATAATGCCCATGTTGCAAACATGGAGCAAAATTCTTATCTTTAGGTGCTGTTTAGGCCAGCAAGCATGTTAAGGGTGACCCTGGTGTCATAAATATAAACTGCGAGAAACAATTACTAAGAAAACTAATTAGACTGGACAAAACCAAACCAACATCACAAAGACACAGCAGGTATAAATCATGCTCAGACACTAGGGAAAGGAAAATACAAAAGCCTATGACTTGCACCCAAGCAATAACCAGAGAGGGCTCTGGTAAGAAGTGGAACTCTGGGAGACAGCAAAGTGTACAGATCTCCCTCTTCCGAACAAAGAAAAGGAAGGAGAGAATGGGGCAGGGAAAAGGAAATAAAAGACAAGCAAGACAAAAGGATAGGCCTGTTGGCAATTTATTCAGATGAAGCCAAGGTTTTGCAGCTGTACTTCTCCAAACATAAAGCAATTAAAATCACTACCTACCTTGTTCTCCATGGCTTCAGGATTAGGATTCAGAAAGCAAAAAGATTTAGGCAAGTAGGCTTTGCTTTTCGTACATTACCTGACTTGTTAAACATGGCAGTGTTTGATTAAGGATTTTCTAATTGCCTTTCACTAGGCCACGGTGTTCATTAAGTTTTCCAATTTTCCTATTTTTCACCCTGACAGCCAGCTAGGCTGGTCGGGTTGAGAAGGGAATTTTACCCACACTCCTCTGTAGCCCCAGTGAAGAGAACTGGAGGTTGGTGTGGCAGGGCCTTGTAACCTGTGGCTTTAACCGTTTGTTGATTTGGTTTTATAGCTTTTAAACTGACGTTTATTGCTTGTCTAGATGTTCATTAGGGAAGTCTTCTTGAATCCCTGATGGCAGTGCATTATGGTCATAATTATAAAATGTCTCGGATCTTTGGGGAGTGTGAAAGGATCAATAGAGTACAAGATGAAGAAGGAAAACCTCTTTTAGGTCACTGGTTATTTCTGTATCAGTCTGTGCCCCCCTCCTCCAGACCCCAGCTGCTACTTGTGCTGCTGGACATACAAGGAGGAAGATTATTAGGATGCTGGGAAAAGGGAAATGTAACAGCAGTGCTTGTGATTATCAAAGGGTCTGGGTGTTTAAGAGGTATCCTAATTTACACTGGCTGCTGAAAAGCAGAGGAACTATTCTTCAGATTTTCTTTTATTAGGAATATTGATATAACAGCACCATCCTTACTGAAGATGAGATGGCCCGTCACAGTCCAAATGCTGGGTTCTAACACAAAAATACTGTTGCATGCAAAACTTTTACTGTTCCAAAGGATTGGTACATAGACAAGTCTTTGCAGTAACATAGGAATTAAAATGCAGAATCCCTCTTTCATTTTTATCACTTAGTTCAGTCTGGGAGAGATTTTCAGAGCAATGCTTTTAACTCACAGAATTCAGATCAAAATATAAAGTTTGTCAAAAGTAAGTTGTATTCAAATCTTGGATTTTGGTTCAAACTTCTATAACTTCATTTGATCTAGCTTACAACCTCGCTGTGCTTAGAACTGAGTTTTAACTTCCATTCTTAGCAGCTTTTTGACTTGCATGTGATTTTTATTGGATAAGTTTCCTGGGAGTCCGAACTGGTAGAATGAGAAACATAATCAGTGGAGCAATGTGCTGGTGTTCAGGGATCCTGCACGGGCTTCTGTGTGAGACTGGCAACCAGTTCTTCATCTGGTGGCAGCCTTGAAAGAGTGGTTCCTCCATCATAATGCAAAGTGAGAGGAAGGTCCTGCTGCCTTTACCAACCACCTTGTACAGCCGGAATAATGCAGCCTTTACTGAATTATTCCATCTTCAGTACAACTCCTCCCCCTCCAGAGTTACAGTGTAGTAGCTGAGATTTTAAATGCACAGAAGTAAAGCTGTTCAAAAATAGAATTTTCCTCCCATGGGAGATTTCAGCATTTCAAAATTACTTGATGCTTTAAAGTATAAGAGAGAGCAGAGGGCACTTGGTTCAATTTTGTCTCAAGTTTCAACTTGAACTGTTGAAACAGATAAAAATCTTCGCTGAAATTTAAATAAGTTGGTATTTTAAAATGAAATACTTCTTTTGAAAATATTTCAATTTGGGAAAATATTTTAAAAATATGGGTAAGAGTGATTTTGTGTGTGCAGGTATGGGGGAGGGGAAGGATTTTCCCACTTTGGAATGTTAAATTTGATTCTTTGTTTTAGGAAGCCAAAAAAGTAGCTGAAAATCAGTATTTTTCTGCTGCTAAATATTTGAAACTTTATTTTACATCATTAATATTTTTCAGTGAAATTTTTGACTAGCTTTATGCTGAAATTAATGCTATGGGAATCAAAATTTTGAATGTCCTGACTCATGTGTAATTAATATTAGTATATTTTCTTTCATTCCTACACCCGCTTCCATTAATTTTCTTGTTGAACTTACTGTAAGGGACTCTAAAAGACAAAAAGGGTTGTATGTTACTGCAAGTGATACCCAAGTCCAAACCGTCTTGGATTAAAGGGTGAAACTCCACTGAAGTCAATGGAGCTTGAAATATTGGCACCACCAGAAAAATTGTCCTGTGGAATGCACTTGCATTGTCATATCTTGAATGCTCTTCATTCTCATGACAGACATTACTAAAGGAGTCTCTTTTCAAACACCTACACATTTATTATTTTCAAAACCCATTTCCCCAGAGAGGTCAAAAGCTCTTCTCACCACCATAGGGAGTCCATGCAGCATTTCAGCATTCTGAAGTACTGCAGGTATCCAACTGCATTAAAATATTAAAGCTTTTTTTAGTTTTTCTTTGTAACCATGCTTTGTTTTTGTCATGAATCAAAAGTGGTAGAATCTAATTATTTTTTGATTGGAAGGGCAAACATTCCAGCAGGAAAAATGTCACATTAAAATCAGATTACTTCCAACTAGTCCATAAAAGAAATTCCCCTAGTGAAAAGGCCTGATCCCTGATTGCTTTGTATCACTAGTGTGATGCTATAATACCATTTTTATAGTGTGTTTCTGTCAATTTTCAGTATTATCTATGCAGAAAATAGATTGCGGATCTCCTCCAAAAGCCCAGTGTTTTTCCTATTTGGCTGTACAGTAAAGCTGGAGTTTTGCCTCCTTGCCTATGTTGATATTTTTCCTTAAAAACAGAGAATAATGCAATTACTTAGTATTATTTCCATGCATTACTTTAGAGCCCCATGGTCCAAACAAGACCTCACCGTGCAAAGCACTGGGGACTCTGCAGGTGCACATAATCCTTGCCTGAAGAGCTTTTGGGCTATGGCCCCACTCCTGTAACCTGGAGCTACTCAGTTGTCCTACCGGGCAGGTTACAGACCTGGGGCTTCCCACACAGGGTGAAGAACGGGGAAAGGATGCTTGGTTGTCCTGCCTGTATGAGCAGGGAGTCCCAGTGATTAAATCCTTTGCCCCAGATTACACAGGAAATCTGTGTCTGATCCTGAGGTGGAAGCCAGATCTCCTGTGTGGCACCCTCATCCCCTGACCTATCCGTCCTTGCTCCCCACTGTCATGTTGGCCTCCAGCGCAGAAACTTCTAACCAAGGAATTTTCCATTGAGTTCTGCTGCTGATGAGTTTCTTTCTCACCAATAGGTGGAAACTGACAGCCCGGTTTCTCAGGTGACACAAGGAACGGTTCTGCCATCCCAAATGAGGCAGGAAAAACATCACGCAGAACAAGGAATTTTCCATAAGAAACTGTACCATAGCAACTGAAAAAGACGTTGAAGCACATTACACTTTCTCAGCTTGTTGCAACCTGTGCTTTGATGCAACAGGACATCAGAAAAGTGAAGACTTGGGTTTTTTGTTTTTCTTTTCCTCACTTATTTCTTTGGCCAGGAGAGTTATTGCTTTAACTGGTGCTGCTTGATCATAATGAATTTATTGCAAAACTGTGTAACCTTTCCACATCCGTCTCCAAAGTCTGTGCCAGAGCTTATGTTCTGGCATGCATTGTCATGCTATAGCTGGGGAGGGAGAGGGAACTACATCTGCAAACTTCCATAAGAGATCACAAGCTTCTGAAATTGTAGGTCAACTAACCAAATAGGATGCAGAAATATTTCCAACATTCCAACAGGCTGGCAGCTGTGCAATATGTGGCATTAAAATAAAGTTGAGTAATTAAGAAGTAGTGATATAGAAGCTAGCAAAAGTTTCTGTCTTTTTTTCTAAACATATCCCAAATATGACTGTCTAGTGTAACAGAAAAAAAAAAAAATCACTGTGCAGAATTAAGTGGCTTGTGTTGGTTTGGATATGGGCAAACTCTTTCTGTACTAGGCATAGTATTTATGTAAAATGTTGCCTAAAATCTTTAAGGGAATTCTTTGCAGGACAGATGTTTATCTTCCTGAGCAGCTGTAAAACACTGTTAAAAATGAAGAAACATGAATTAACAGGACCTAAAATGCTGAAGTGAGAAAACAGGGGAATATCTGTTTAGCACTACTGATCAACTGAGGTCTGGAGATCCCCTTTCTTTTGAACTGGAGCAGTTTAGTCATCTTCCTTTTCTTTCTATTTGTTAGAGTTCATGCTGTACCCTGCCCATATTTTATCTCTCCCCTGTGTTCCTTCTCAATAAATTCCACAATGTGGATCATCCTCCTCTCCTGTATATCTGCAGATATGAATTACTGGGTGGAGAACTGCAGCATGTAGCACATTTTCTTTGTGCATACTGTCTTTTCATTCAAACTCACTCAAACCCGTCAAGTTTCTGAGGTATTTCTGTGGTAAGATATCCCTCATTTCTGTGAGACTGTTTGTTTCAAGTTCCCCTCATTGTCAGTGACAAGTCTGTCACTGATTTGGGAAAGCTATGTCAGAATCCTGCGGAACTGGACTTGAACTAAAAACGTTGTACTGGAGCAGGATTTGTCACAGCTGTGCTTCACTAGGGCTTCCAGCAAGGTCTATATGTGAAGGCACAGTTCTTTTTGGACAGTAGCAAGGATAATGCAGGTTTTCCAAACTGCTTGCTCCTAGCTAATGTCCTAGCTTTCAACTTGGTAAATTATGGGGAAAAATACCTTTTAAAATAGTATTGAGAAGAGATTTTTCCTAGTGATGTTGTTCCGATGCTTAGCTAGAATAGCTCTCATTAGGATGCAATTTACCATCTTCCTCAGTTTCCACAACGATTGGCATTTCAAAAGCCTACTTGGCACAATATGAAGGCAAATGATACCAGCAGCTCCTGTTCAGAAATCTTTATTTGTTTACATCTATGAAGGTGTGGAAAGAGAGCTACTGCAAGTAGTTTTGAAGTGCGGGTTGTGGTATGTTAATCCCTGAGGGCCTGTTTATTTTTATGGAGGATAGTACATAAAATACTGTAGACTAACAACATACAGACTGGAATAAGTAAAGAATTAGGGCACAGCTAGCAGCAGACCTCACATTTTCCTTTGTTCATGACAAGTTTTTTTTTTGTTTTGTTTTGGCTTGGGTTTTTTTTAATGTGTCTTAAATTAGGGGATGCTGTGGGTTTCTTAATTGCTTTCTTCAGCAGTTTCTCTTTGTGACAGTTAATCTGGAAGAACTCCACTTGTTTTCCCAGCTCAAATTTTGAGTGAGGATTACTTTCACGGCATACAAGATAATTCTGAATGCAATGCAAGAGAAACGGTGTTGTTTTAAAAGCTTTTTTTTCTGAACGTATTCTTACCAATTTGTTTTATTTTTGAGTGCATTATAATACTTTTTAGGAGGCCAGAACCAGTAAAATTACAAGGAAGTATTTATTGCAGCCAAATTGATATCTGAAGAGTTTCCACTTGAGATTTTGAACTTAAGAAAGTGATGGCAGCGAGGCATTTGTGCCTTTGTTTTCAAAATATGCCAAGTAAGAATCTTGATGAATACATAACTTACACTTTATAGCTTTGTGACACTATTCAAGTAGAAAATAACTAATATTTTTTAAAAATCCCCACCACTACTATGAAACAGCTAGGTATGCATTTCTGGCCTCATTTTTGAGGTGGGGAAAACAGTCATAAAGGGATTCACTCAGCAGAAGCCTCATAAGAGTTGTTTGCCAAAATGCTGATGACAAATACCTTTTCATGTGTGTGTGTGTGTGTGTGTGTGTGTGTGTGTGTGTGTGTATCTAGTCTTCAGAAGCAAACAATGTTGTCTCTCTGTAGTTTCTCTGTAAGGAAAAATGCAAATCAGTAATGGTTATTTTTGCAGTTAGAGGCTGTTATATTCTTGGAACATGTGGCTGAATTACCATTCTCTTACTGAAGAAAATGTTACAAGAAGGGAAGAATAAATATGACGAGGAATGTTGAAAGCAATGCACTAGTCTGTAAGTTAGTTGAGAGTTGTACATGGGAAAACACTAGAAAAACTACTCAACAAATCTTGACATTGGTTTATAAATAATTATGTTAGCTTCTGACCCTTCCTCCTCATTAAAATTCTGAAAGACAGGCTAGAAACACAGAGCCTTGGAAATTGGCTGAGGGCCATTTTGTGGATGTTGGACTACCAAAAGGCAAAGTATCCCTCCAGTGTGACAAGACTTTGGACAAGTCCCTCCTAAAAGCAAGTCTGTACTTGTCCTCCTGCTGGTGGTGGTCTTGCAGGAGGCAGCAGTTAATAAACACTGCCTGTAAAGTGGTCTGTTAAGGTACCCTGGTGACATCTTGGCCTAACAACACCTCAGTGTTTCAGCTAAGCGCAGGCCAGGGCCATATCAAGGCACAACACCCATTGCCTTGGCTGCAGCTGTCGGTTCGAGCAGCTTAAGACAAGAATTCAGCATTTTCATTGACAACAGTAAAAATCATGGCAATTTTTACTATTTCCTTTACTGATAAGCCCATGGGATACTCTGCCATTACAGTGCAATAAATGTAGCAGCTGTTTGTGTTGGTCACTGCTGCCTAAAATGTTTCCTGAGCAGGTGAGTATGTAGGCAAACTGGTATTTGTTGCTCTGGGAGCGAACTTGAACTTCAGGAGGAAGGGGAGAAAACCCCTACATTTTGCCTATCTTAGTTCTGTGCAGACTAAAGTTGCTGTAAATATCATGGTATGCAGTAGTAGGAACAAAACAGTTTTGTTTTTTAAGAGCAGTAGTTATATAGACGCTGAGTGAGAAAAGAACTTTTCTGGTCCATGCATTTTTGGTGTCTTGCAGAGACTGCCAGAACTACATTTGCAATAATTTCAGTCTACAACTAGTATTAAAGAAGATTCAACTGAAAGTACTTTCCAAATATAAAGAGCACAGGGGACAAAAAGGACTGTGATTTATGGTGACATCTATTAAGCTTTTACAGAATATCATATGTGTATACTAGCTATCAACATAAAATGAACTGGTACTAATTGGTCAAAGCTGCCAACTCAGTCTGGTTATGAGTGTAACAATCTTCTTTAGGTCACATTCGTTATACTGACATTGTATGTCAGATCCTGAATAAAGTTCATTCAGCCATTTCTGCCGTTCTTCTTGTTTGCCCTGCTATGTATGTGTGCTGCCATCAGTGAGAGTTCATGTTTCAGCAAAGACTGGGTCTGTGTGCTTTGGGAAATGTATGTCTCGGGTATCTGCCCAGTGGCCAATTCTCCAGCAACAGAGTGACTGTGGGAGGGCATCCTTTGATTGAATCTCGCCTGGTGTTTTCCTCATTCTTGGAAACTGACTGGAACAAAATGTTCAAAGCTCTTTCTTTCTCCCTTTCCTCTTCTTTTTTTTTTTCTCTCTCTTTCTGTCTTTCAGTTCCATGCCTCAAAAGGCTGTAACTGGGTTCATTATTGTGTGATAAATCAGCAGTAAACTTCTATGCATTTTGCTTCATTTGGGCAGCTCCTGTTCCTTAGTGACAGCTGGTTGGCTCAGCACACTACAATTATCAAGTCAAAACCAAGATGCTTTTTAGTAGTGAAAGCATATTGGCAGAGACTGAATTTGTCCTCAACCTCGTCATGGGCCACAGCTTTAAAAGATCCATTTGGTGGTGGCTGTTTTGTCACTGTTGGTACTGGGGCTCTGACAGTTTGTTATCACACTGGACCCTGTGGGAAGCTCTTGTTATCCTAAAGGAGTACAGGTCTTTGTTTTTCATTAGCTGCTGACATACTGTATAGTTAACTTCTGATCAATGTATCTGTGTTCTTTCTGTAAAATAAAATGTTACTGATGTGTGGGAGAGGATTTATATGTGTTAGTGAGAATTTACAAAGGCCTGATTTAAAGAGTCTGAAGGAAACCTTGCTGAGAAACAGACCTGTGGGTTTGTTGTCTGCAGTGGAACCAAGGCACTCTCTCCTGCTACTTTAAACGTACCAACATTTGACAGACCGACAGTGTGCTGACTGAGTGACTGGTGCCTGGCTGTCCCTGGCCGTGGGGGCATACAGGGCAAGGCATTGCCTATGATCCACTAAAGGACAAGTGGCCCTGGGCTGCATGTTGTGCAGATCAGTTGCAAGCAGCTGGACATAATGGAGACTTTTGCTCCCTCATCCCAAATTTGTTTTAGCAAAGATGTAGAATTCCTCCTTATTTGTCTGAAATGTCAAGAAGGATAATTTCAGGTGGCAGATAACACAATCCAGAGCTCAAGTGAGTGAAAGGAGATTTCTAATATTCTTTGCTACATCTGTTAGCTAGGTGTGTCAGTTTTCATGTTACACAAGAATAACATGGAGATCCAAGAGAGAAGAGAAAATGTGTGACTTTTTTTTTTGCAAGAGAAATTACCTGGGAAAGTCCTCCTGTTCCCAGTGACAAGTTACAGTTTTCTTTTCTCACTTTATCATGGGACAGGCTGGGTTTTCTGTTAGGACAATTAGAATAGGCACTCATGTCGCTGCTATTAAAAAAGCCTTTAGTGTTCTCAAATCTGGCTGGGCTGGTTTAGTGTTGTTTACAGATAATGTCCACGTAGGAGTACCACAGTTTGCTTAAGCAAAGCTCAATGCAAGGAGCATGGTACAGTCTAATTTGCATCCTTCCCTGAGATTTGGAGAGGTTGTCAGACCCTGAAGAATGATAAGTCACCCAAACTATAGAAACCTCATGGCCTTTACACATGAAATAATTTGTTTTGTATAAGCATACACTTTATGATATTAGTCCTTTGGAGGACGCAGGACAGAACAATCAGGTCAGAGAACAATCACATCACAGAGAAGGTGATGTGTGGTCTGCAATAAGCAATAAGATCTTTCCACGCTTGAAAAATTAAGCATGTGCTATGTTTGTGTGGAAACATAGAAAGCTTTTTTTTTCCCCAGCACATTTATAACAAGACAAAAGAAAAGTCATCTTTTCTTTGCAGTTGTTGAGGCTTTGATCCTGAAAAATCCCTAGCACGTTCTGTCTTGCAAACCGTTTGTGACTCCATTTGGTTGACCTAAAAGTGAAATCTTGCAAGTCTTTTTGTTTGAAGGTAGTACAATGTAATAATCTTCTGACTGCATTGTGGCTGCTGTAGAGGTATCTGTCACAGCCCAGTGGTAAAGATGAATTTTCTGGGTGTGCCTTGCATGCATATGCTGCCAATTATGTCATAAGCACTGGAATTCTGAAACAGTAGCAGGGCCAAGGGGAAAATGCCCTATGGGGACATAAGCCTCTGCATATGGCATGTCCTAACAAAAAGGTGTGCCAGTCTGGCAGTGAAACAAAAGCAGAGCAAGTGCCTCACCATGGAAGAAGTCAGAAATGCTGAAGGACAGCAAGTCTGTGAAAGGAAATAGCTTCTTGTCCAGGTTTGTTCACCTTTTACGATGTTTTGGTCTTCTCTCCTGTCACATGGGGCTCGGGCAGTGTAATGCTAACCCCTTCTGTGTCCCCATAGGAAAGAGGGCAAACTGACATTCTTTCCTTGTCAGTATGTAGGAAGACTTCTTCTTTTTCTTCTTTCTAATGAGTTTGTTTTTCAGTAAATAATGCAGGGTGAGAAAGACTTTATATTTTGTTTGTTTGCAGTGTCCCACGTCTTTATGTGTCATTTGTGGGTCCTCCTCAGAGATGGCTAAACCCTTAACTTTTCTTTGTGTTTAAAGGCCTCTTATGGCAAAACCCAGGAAAGAAGGAGGTACACACAGAATCATAAGAGCAAATAACCATGTAGGTTATTCAGGCAAAGCCTTAGCTGTGTGCAGTTAAAGAAGCAGGAAGAGACTGAGCCTTGTGCTTAGGGGAAGGGTTTATTTCAATTGGCTCAAAGAAAGCAAAGCATAAGATAAAAATGCATAAGATTCCATTTTTTTTCACAGAAAGCCACACAGTGTGTTGCAGCCTGATAGAACTGTAAAAGTAATTGGGAAAAAGAATTAGGAAAAGGGTAAATAACTTGCTCAAAAGTGATCTGTAAGACTGTCATGCTCCTATGATGTTTTCTCTAATGTTCCCTTTTCTTTCTATGCTCAATTAGCTGCAACAGTGCAGACCTACCCATCTAACATGGCTGATCAGATGCTATGCTGTCTTTCAAAAAGATAGTTCAGCAAAAGGTAAAGATTGAGTATGTGCTTAACTTTTAAATAAGGGATAGAATTTCAACTGTGAGCCAAGCATATGGTTTATTCTTTCACAAGCTTGAAAGCTCGATTTACTTTTATATTTCCTTTTGAAAGGCCACCCGTAAAACGTTTCTGTACTCCCTCATGTAGAGCCACAAAATTATTTCCTTTTCCTTTTAAAATGAGAAGCAAAAAAGCAAAGCAGAGAAATGTACATCAAAAACAGTGCAATCTCCTTTGAATTTCACCTTCATACCCATTTACACTAAGCTTGAATATGGCTTAGTCTCTGGATGTAAGTTTCTTTCAGGTCCTACTTCTCAGGCTGGCACCCTGGGATGCTTTTCAGACTATGTCTGTTTCTGTAAACAGAGATAGAAAAGAGTTAATATTTGGAAGATAGTATGTTTATTGGCCCTTCCCCTTCTGCAGTTACCTATTATATGAGATATGCTACATGGTATTCCCCCACCCTTTGCCAAGTACTCCTATTTCTGTAGCACAGAAGATTCCTAAAGATTAGCATTGTGTGGAGGGAAAGGATTTCCAGGTCTGAACTAAGAGGAGGGTGTTTGTGGTGAGATCATTGTCTCCAGTTAAACGTGAAAGACCAGATTTGCCCCCATAAAATAATACTAAAAGGTTTTATACAGTAACTCATACACAATAGGCTCTAAGTTGTATGATGATTAACCTTTTGGAAGAAGTGTGTTGAGATTGGCATTTATAAATTAGGTGTATACATATCTGCAAAGGCAGAGTTTTGTCAAAATTCCAGTGCAGTTTTCTGCTTAAAGCTGATTTACCATACCAAGCTGAAAAGGTTTTAGTAGGCTAGAAGCATCATAGAAAGAGAAATGCAGATGATTAATATATGCTACTTATTCTGAAAATAGCCAAATTTAGCTTTCAGCTATTCTGATATATCCCAATTGTTTTAGTATGTAAAAGATCAGTTTCAGGTTGCTAGGAGTTGAGGGTCTTGTGCACCTTAGTTTTAATAGGGCAAGTTCATGTATGGATAAACTGTTGACTTCATTATTTCTTTTCCATGAAGGGTGAATTTAGTTCATTAGACTCATGCATTTAAAACAGTGATAGCATTTTTATTAGAATTTATTCTTAAGTAATGCTTATTTGAGTATAAGGATCTAATCAAATATGGCATCATGGCTATCTGTAGCCAAGATGAGAGGATCTTGGCCAACTAAGCCAAATGAATTACTGAAAAAAAGAGTCAAGTAAAGTGCCTCACCAGGAATCAAATATTAACCCCAAAAGACAGTAAACACTTGCATTTCAGACAGAGAAGACCCATGCCTGCTACAGCACAATGAGTTTACAGTGGGCAAGAGCTGTGGTGCCCCTGCTGCTCTGGGAAGGTAGGAGAGAGCTGGGCACCCTCCAAGGAGCTGCAGCACTGTGTTACAAAAGGAAGCATAATTCTAACCCAGGAAAATAGAAATTCTGGGGTTTAACTATAGATCCCGTGAGGATTAAAATTGTAAACAAAGCAACTGAAAGGTTAAGCTGCAACAATCACAGATTTATTGAATTTACCAGATATAACTCCAGACAAGTAGGAAGTAAGTGCCTGGGAATTAGGCCATTCCTGTGACAGTCACTCATTTGCCTTTCATAAATGCCTCCAGTTTTTCCAGGAAGATCACTTCCTATTCAACCTGGCCATTAAATGTCTCCTTAAGGCCCACTTAGGTTCTAATGCCTGTGAGAAAGCTGACAAATCACTGATGGCCACCCCAGGATAACTGTTTTACAGCACTTGAATTATACTGGGTTTTTCAAAGACACAAAACAAGACTCAAAGTGCTTCAGAAGCTGTACTTGCACAGGTAATGTGACGAGGCCCAAGCGCCTTTCTGGCCTTGCTGTTCTGTGAATCCTCCCTACTCAGTTTTCTATAACCTGTACCAGCACCTTTCATTTAGAACAGAGTACCTGAGGTACTGAGAGGAGACTTTCTGTCAGCTTATTTTA